>QRFJ01005074.1:0-222507 GCA_006176705.1 Cocos nucifera | reverse complement strand
CCAACTCAAATTATGATTGGAAAGGAATTCAATTTCCATGCCCCAAGGCCTCCTCTCCCCTCTTCCTCCATGCCAAACCCACCTTCTTCCTCTCCTCTCCACGTCCAAAGTAGTTTGGACCTTGGTTGGTGCAATCCAGATGAGAGAAAGGCGACTGAAAGCTAGAAGGCTGCGCTGCTGCAAAGGACAACTGCTGATCTTCAAAAAAAGTTTTGAAGATCCTTCAGATTAGATCTAGATCTGATTTTTGAAGATGTGATAGAGAAGAAGAGGATCTTCAGATCCAACTCGAGTGGATATCAGTAGAGGCCAGACACTTGCGTGGCTAGATCCAGAACCTTCCACTGCTCACCGGATCATCATCGGATAATAGGATTATCCACTTTAAGGTAAATTAAATTTGATTTAATTTATCTAATTTTATTTTAATTATTAAAATAATAAGAATTAAATCTAAAACATTCTAGATCTGATCCAGATTAAAGAGAAAAAATTTTGAAATATATCACTTGATCTGATTAGATCTGAACGAACCTGGTCTGAGAAATCAAGATTTTTCTTCAGCCACTATATGTTGCTAGGCATTATTGATAAATTATGAGACCAACAAGAATTATTTTGATGATCCATAATTTTTATTAAATAAATTAAAATTATTTTAATTCATTAAAAGGAGTTTCAATAATATTATTAATATTAATCATAATATATTTCATTATTGGATATAATAAGACCTATGGAATCGCATACAAAAGAAAATTGGTCTTAGATTTGATATTAAGCTTTGAAAGTCCTAATTAAGTTAGAATTTACGAGAAATCCTAGAGGGTTTTGGATCTCCATGCAAGCACATGGTTAAATCCTAAATCTCCATGCTAGCACATGGTTAATCTTGATCTTAACTATGAGGGATCCTGGAGTTTTTGAGATGCGATCTCATGCATGCATGTGTGAATTAATTTGTCTTATTTCCATTGTGTTTTAAATTTAATCTTGCATAGCACCATTTTTTTCTTCATAAATTGCAAGTCCTCTAATCCAAATTAAACTTTCTTAACTTGATTTGGCCTCAAGGGGCTAATGGGTTGGGATTTAATGGCTTAATGGATACTAGGCCTATTGTATATGGATCCGATTTATAGGTCAAAACCCAAAACTCAAAACCAACCCCTTTCTTCTTCCTCTTTCCTTTACTTTTCCTGATCACAATCGAGGCAGGGTGGGGGGGTGGTTGCCAAATGCCAAGCCTAGTGTTGCCGTAAGGCTTCAAACCAAGATGGTGAGGTTGGCATGCATCTGAGGTGGAGCTCAATGGTCAGGAGTGATTCGAGGACGGCGAGAGGCACTCCCAAGTCCTATAGGAAAAGTCCAATCATCAGAGATTCTTTAGTGGAGGATCCTTCAAAGCTTAAGTTAGCTGGAGCGTTGGAAACAATCGGGAGAATTTTAGCGAGAAAGTGCTTTTCTATTCTAAAAAAGCTTACTAGAGGATCCTCTATGGTCCCCTTTTATAAAGTGGAGAAAGTTACATTACCTTGATTACTGGTAACTGCTATGGAGAATCATGGTCCATGATGCATCGTGGGTAGTAGGCAATTAAGTTGCATTAACTTATATGCCATGTTCAATTATAACCATTGGGAGTTCCATTATAACCATCTGGCATTTAAGGGACATGGTACTGGCCCACGTTCTTCTTGTAATAGCTGTCCTTAGGTCTTCTAAAGTCATCGGCTTGAGTTCGACCACAAGATCGGTAATAATACACTACTACAAAATATAAATATGGCAGCGGTTTGTAACCACTGTCGTAATCCAAAAAATTGCTGTTATAGACATGGCAGCAGTTAGCTAACCGCTACCACTACAGCCATCGTCGTAAGTCTATGGAAGCGATTGTTACAGCGGTTCTAAAAATTGTTGCCATAGAGCATCTATTGCAGTGGTTTCTAAACCGCTGCCATAGCTTGATCTATGACAGCGGTTATGTAACCGCTATCATTGGCTCTATGATAATCGTTGCCATAGATAAGCCTATGGTAGTGGTTCCATAACCACTATCATAGGTCTAATACAGTGGTTGATACATTGCTTACGATAGCGGTTGGCACGTCTACGGTAGCGATTGTAAAATCACTATCGTAGCTTTTGACTAATTAAAAAATATAAAATTTTTATTTTTTTATATATTTTACCTGATAAATGTAGAGATATATAATATAAAAAATATTATAAATATAAAAATAATTTTAAAATGCTAAAATTTATTATAATATTTTTTTTAAAAAAATATATCAAAAGTCTCTTAAATCTACATCATCATCATCATCCGAAGATCGAGCATGAGCTAGAGCCAGAGCTAGCTAGAGCCAGAGCCGGAGCTAGAGCAGGAGGAGCTGGAGTTGGAATGCGGGCCAACATATCCTCAAAGCCCATGAAGGCACCTCTAAAATATTCGCTGAGCATCGACACCATGTCTCTCATGATGCCCTCTAGATGAGATGCACGCTCTTCAGCCCGATCTGCCTGCATCGCAACATGATTTGCCCGTGCTAATGCCTCCTCAAGCTCCTCCCAACTAACGACACTGAAAGTCTATGAAAAGATGCTTGCCTTAGACCAATAGCTAGTCGGTGTATCTCCGAGCTTGCATCGGATCCTCCTAGAGTGCTCAAGCCCCAAGACCAAAGATAGATAGTCATGGGGGCCAGAGGTATCCGAGCCCTTGCTCGCGAGCACATCTAACCGATTCTGTAATTATAAATTTAAATAAAATTTTATAAGAAATGCTATAATATTAATCATATATACTAATATATTTAATACTTTCAAAAATTCTTTCGATCGCGACGTTCATCGGCCTGCCCTTCTTGTTCGCACGGTTGGATCGAAAGATCTCACTATGGCTGGACATCACTCCATCTCTCATCAGCTATAACAATAGATTAGTTTATCAAAAATAAAAAAAAATATTAATTTAATTTATCTAGTAAGATTTAGAATTCATTACCTTTCTATGCATACGATTGGCTATAGACTCATGATCGAGAGTGTGCATATACTCCTAGGTTGCCCGATTCTGATGGAAGGTAGCCTAACAAATATTCAAATAAATAATAAATATTTAAAATATACTTAAATATAATTTTAAGCATATTAGAAAATTCAAAAGTTAGTAATTTTACTTCAAACTCCTAGCTTCTTCAATGTATAACCATCCTCTCCCACTGACTTAGAGGATAGTCTTGTATCCAAGGAACAAGCTTCTTCGAAGTGTCTTGTCGGTGCTCGAACCATCCTCTGTAGAGCTTGACCTTGTAGTCCCGGTATAACTTTTCGATCTTCTTTAGTCGGACATCTTGAGCCCTCTCATGATCAGAAAAGTCATACCTCCTCTGCACAAAGTAATCAAAAGTTAGTTACAAAATTATTCTAATCAAACATAGTGTAAACATGTAAAATACATAAATATAATTAAGATGCACTTACCCATATCTCCTCTCAAACTTGGTCCCTAACAGTAGCATCTATCAATCGCCAGTCTCTGGGCTCTACGGGAATAATGTCTGACCGTCTCACAAGCACTCCAAAAAAGAAATGCATCTTCCACACGATCTCTCCTACTGACCTCACCTCCACATTATACTGCACCATCACCTGATGCTGGTGGTTCCACACATGCGCTATACATGTGGGACCGTAAAATATTCGACTGGATGATGCACCTGCAATAAAAATACGTTATGCAAATATATATGTATACAAATACTATATAAAAAGTAAATAAATAATATAATATAAATATACACTCAGATGTCGGTGGAGTAACATGTGTCGAAGATATGGATGACAATGGAGACTCAGATGCCAATAGAATAGATGCCGTCGATGGAGTAGATGTCGATGATGGAGGTCCCTAAGCAGTCGATGCGAAGGTGGATGAAGTATGCTTCAATTGCTCCTCAGATGCTGAACTCCACATAACCTACCGAGGGACTGGGGTGAAAGCTAGATGATATTTTGATGCCATCGTGACCTACAATGTTAATGTACATTAACCAATATAACATGTTGAATAATAATCAAAGATATGCCTAGGTACCATCCATACAATTATATATAAATATATGGATGTCGAAGATTATGTACACTAATCAATTGATGGGTCTATCATAATATAATGCAATAAATAAAAGCAACAAGATGAAAGTTCTTTTAGCGATCGAAACGGCATAGCATGGTATGGCCTACCAACACGACACGGCATGGCCTAAGGCATGAAATGGCCTACCGACATGGCATGGCCCACGACATGGCACAGTATGGCCTACCGACATGGCTCAGATGCGGAGCTCTACATAGTCCATCGAGGGATGGGGGTGAAAGCTAGATGGCATTTCGGTGCCATCGTGATCTGCAATGTTAATCAACATGAATTTGAGTATTTAACCATATATTTCATGAGTGGATGTAGATCTTTTTAAGTATTTAAATTGAAGAATTATTTTAAGAAAAGATCTATAAAAATTCATCAAGTCAAGATCCTTAAAGAAGAAATTTTTCTTAAGCTTTCAAAGATCAGAAGAAAGAGAGCTCTTTGACCAAAATAAGAAAGATATAAAAAAATTTAAATAAAAATTAAATCTCTTTGATTAATAGAAAAAATTCTTCAAAATAGCCTTGGAGCAGTTTTTTAGACGTCTTAAAACTTTTTCGAGAGCTCTCGAGTGAATTGGCATGCCCAAATGAAGTTCCAGCATAGTTTCGAGAGGTCTCAAGTTAAACTTGAGATGTTTCATTCTCAAAAGATAGAAACTCAGTTTCTATGCTTTAAGAGCGAGAAGTCTTGCAGGATTCTCAAGAGGTCTAATGGTTTCGATGAGATATCTTGTTTAGAATCGAGAGTCTCGAAATCTCTATCCAACCATCTTTATTTTAGAAATCCAATTCACCCCTCTGCTTGGGTTGCAACCTCTGGGCAACAAATATAACATGTTGAATAATAATATTAGGAACACATTAATAAATAGACTCTAATAATTTTTATCAGAATGTTAAAGTCATCATCTAATGGCATCTATAATATAGACATCACCATCGCTCCTGATAAATGTGTCTGGAACCTCAATAGTACCAAGTAAGTTTTGTCTTACAGGAGCACTTTACATGCATAGTCCAACATTATCATCAACTTTGGTATCATCAAAAATATGCCTAGGCACTATCTTCACAACAATACCCCATTGAGGCTCCAATGGATCACTAACGTAAAAGACTTGACTAACTTGGAAGGCAAGTATATATGGTTCTTCAGTGCAGAGATGGTGTTGCATGTTAACAAGAGTAAAACTATACTCATTAGTCTTCATCCTAGACTGTGATAAGGTGTCAAACTAATCGCACTTCATCAATGCAATCCTTTCTTTAGAATAATAGTCTAAGATGACTATCTTTTCTACCATGCTATAATAATTCAAATTCTCCATACAAGGATGTGAATCCCTCGAGCTAGCATAATACCTAGTGGTGGCACTCAACATGATGCCACTATTTTGTATTACCATATTTACATACCTACTATGAATATTAAACTTATAGCCATTAATAACAAGCTGTTTATACTCATGCACGGTATGATTAGGGCCCATTGAAAGAGTACGCACTTCAGAGCTCACATCACTGAACGGCAATCTCCACACCTAATTAAGAAGATGACACCAAATTAGTAAACATGTTTAAATAAGTTGTACAAGATAAGAATATATAATCACCTACATGATCTTTGAACCATTCAGAAAATTTTTTATTGTATATGTTTTCTTTCTCTTGCATACTTAGAGCGCCATATTGTACTCTTATGACCTCCTTGTATTTGCTGCATACATAAAAAATAAATTTAGATATAACTAGATATTTTTTTTAATTATTATGAAATAAATAAGACTGAGTGACTCACCTTATGTACGACTCAATGATATCATAGTTGAAGAGTACATAGTGCTGTGCCTTATTCCTTTCCTCAATGCTTAAATTAATGAGGTGGTATGAAGTGGAAAGTCCATCTGACTGTGGAATGGGCTTAAATGCAGGCTCAATTGGCTCATACTGATCATCCTGATTTCTCATTGGTTGATTACGACGTGTCTTGAGCTTGTTGAAGCATATGATACAAAAATCTATATACACCTGATCCAAATAACTTTCTGCTATGGATCCCTCTGGGCGATTCATATTTCTTACATAAGATTTTAGAGTTTGAATATTTCTCTCAGTAGGATACATCCAACGGCAAAATACTAGGCCTCCAAGTATAATTTCTTCTATAAGATGCATGGTGAGATGCATCATAACCATAAAAAATGATTGTGAAAATATCTTCTCTAGAACACATAATATAGTCACTGCCCTTGCCTTCATTTTCTTCATATCTTTCTTAAGCAACCTCTTTGCATAAATATCTCTATAAAAGTTGTAAAGACGAATAACAACAATTCTGACATTTTTTGGGAACACGTGGCAAATAGCTATTGAGATCCATTCCTATATCAGCATATGATAATCATGAGTCTTCAATTCTCCAAGTTTGACATTCTTACTATTCACAAGTTTTGATATGTTGCTTGAGTATCCATCAAGGACCTTTATGTTCTCCAACACACGAAGAAATATGGATCATTCAAAGTTATTCATAACATAGCATGCATGAGAGAGCCTCCACTATTCTTTCCCTGTCAGCTCTAGATGGAGTGATCTTCTAATATCTCATTCTTTCAAGTCAAATCGAGAATTCAAGTCATCCTTAGTCTTATCTTTGATATTTAAGATTATTGTCAATAGAAGCCCGCACATATTCTTTTCAATATGCATTACATCTAAGCAGTGGCACAATAAGTTTATCAGTAAGTCAAAGAAAATACTTTTTTTCCTCCAATTAAAGTATGTATCATCTTTTTTTGATCAATGCTTCCTCTTTTTACCATCAATCAGATTATCTTTTCTAAATTCAACACTGAGATCATCCAACTCTCTAAGTACATCATTTCCAGACATCCGACTAAGCGCCTTACCTTCTTCAATAGTGCCATCGAAGGAGCATGCATCTCTTCTGTATGGATGGTTTTGATGGAGAAAACGTTGATGCCCCATATAGCTAAAGCTCCTCTGACGTATCAACCTTCTAGATCGGATGTTTTTTTTCATAAATCGGACATGCTAGCTCACCTTTGGTGCTCCAATCCAACATTAGGACATAGACTAGAAAGTCATTTATAATCCACAAAAGCACTACATGCATAGAGAATGACTCATTTAGCAAAGCATCAAAAGTTGGAACATCTTGAATGCTCCATAACTATTTCAGCTTGGTAATAAGAGGCTACAAATAAAAATCAATTTCATTACCTACCTCCATCAGACCAGGAATGAGCACTATCATGAAAGTAAAGAATTTTTTCATACACATTCACGGTGAGAGGTTGTAAACATGAATAAATACTGGCTATACACTATGGACGGTATTCATATGCTTGAATGGATTGAAATCGTCGCACGACAAGCCCAACCTCACATTATGTATCTTATGTGCAAAGTCAGGATGTAATTTATTAAACTTCTACCAAGCCTTTTTATCGACTAGATGCCTTAATGCATCATCTTTTATTTGATCCTCTTCATGCCATCTCATGTCCTTCGATGTCCTTGCTGACATAAATAACTTTTATAGTCTCGAAATCAAAGAAAAGTGCCACATCAATTTTTAAGGTACACGAGTCGATGTGCCATCTTTATTCTATTTTCATCTTGACACACCGCATCTCATGCACTCATTTTGGTTGACATCCTCCTTCCAATAGAGCATACAATCATTGGGACATGCATGTATCTTGGTGTAAGCAAAATTCAACTGTTCAATATTCTTTGATGCATCATAATTATTCTTCAAAATTTATGCATCATCCGAAAGAATGTCCTCCAAAAGTTCTAATATGTAGTTCACTCAATTATTACTAAACCCATTGGAGCATTTTACATGATACAATCGGATTAAGAACTCCAGCTTTGTCATTTTTTCACATCTAGGATACAATAAAATATTATCATCCTCCATCAACTTATGGACATTCTCTACATCCTCACTGTTTGTCATTCTGCCAACCATAGGATCAGGCATGGACGTAGATGCACCATCATTATGGTCAATAAATGAAAAAATATCATGGATCATTTGTTCCACTCTTCCATCATGTTGATCGTCTCCTTACGGTATGCCCTCACCATGTTGCACCCAATAAATTTCATAATCGACTTTAAAGCCATAAATAGTGAGGTGATCATTTACATCTAGATAAAGTAACCACGATCCGTCCATACACTTTTTACAAGGATATTGGATCAGTCTATGGTCTCTAAATTTTTCTATAACAAAATCAAGAAATTTTTGAAGTCCAGCCTCATATTCTGACGAGAGCCTATTAAACTTCATCCATCCCTTATCCATTTTAAAAATAATGATATTGCAATTAAATCATGTGTAGAACTTAAATTATATACTAATATATTATAAATAAATATACATTATAAATAAAATATGCATCATAAACAAGGATTGAAATAAATATCATGTGTGGAACTCACATTAAATATCATTTTTAGACATGCAATAAATGCATCCTATCATCAACTAATAGATAAAGATAGGTCCTATCCCATTCAAAAATTATATTAATTCTATAGGTTTATTACAGTAATCAAACGATATGCAACAGGAATCAAATAAAATTTAGCATAATTTTTCCTTAGTTCTCCCGTGTAGGAAGAACAAAAGAAAAATACTGTCCAAAATTTCATTCAAAATTCTTAGCATACCGTTTGATTACTACAATGACCTATAGAATTATCTATAATTTTTAGACTATCCAAATTGGATAATCAATTAATCATTGTACATAATTCTCTCATCCATATAATTATATATAATTATTTGGATGTCAGAGATTATGTACACTAATTAATTGATGGGTCTATCATTATGTAATGCAATAAACAAAAGTAACAAGATATAAACATCCAAAAAATATTATCCAATAAATTCTACAATATGAATTACATTTATAAATAATTAAGGATGAGCAACAGTCGTAGATTCGATCTCTTGCACGAACCTTGATATTAATCTAGAAACCTGAAAGAAGAATGAAGAAGATGATAGCGGCACCTTCGGACTTAAAGTTGGAACCTTAAAGAGACATATCAAATTCTATTCACACCCATCGAGCTGGCTCGCTTAGAAGTCGAGCCGGCTCACTTAGAAGTCAAGCCGACTCCATGCCTGAGACAGCCTGCTCCATGCTTAAGACATTCGGCTCGGATCCTCCCCTAGTTGGCTCAATCTCGATCCGAGCCGACTCGACTGCATATCCAAGCTGGTTCAACTGTGTGGCATCCCTTATTCTTGGCTGTCTTCGCCCTTTTCTCATCTTTTCAACTGCCCATCTTTCACTCAATCTCCATCATCGACAAGGCCGGACCCCCTCCCTAATCCCTCTCTCCCTCTCTCGATCTCCCTCTCTTAATCTCTCTCATCGGTGAGGCCGGACCCCCTCCCTCCCTCTCTCAATCTTCCTCATCGATGATGGCGGCGAGGTCGAACCCCTCCCTCCCTCTCTCACTCTCTCGATCACCCTCGCTGGCGAGGTTGGACCCCCTCCCTCCCTCTCTCTCTCGGTCTTCCTCACCAGTGATGATGGCGAGGTCGAACCCCTCCCTCCCTCTTGCCCTCTCCCTTTCTTAGTTTTGGATCCTGAAATTGGGTCCGGATACCCATGATCCATTAGGATCCAGATCTGGTACTTCAAGTATGGATCCATCGGATATTCGGATTTGGATCTAGTACCAATAATTAAAATTAGGTTCGAATCTGAATATCCAGGTTCTGACCCAAACCCGATCCATTGACAAGTCTAGTCTAGTGATTAATAAATAATACTATAAAATTAAAATAAAAATTATACCTATGGCTGTAGAAAGGAGGTCACACCGAAAGCTCTGAGGATCCCCGATGATGATGCTAGAGGAAAACGACGATGCTAGAGGTAACCTATGAAATAAGAGCAAGATAGTTAGATAGAGAGAGAAGAGAGAGAAAGAGAAAGAGGAAAGAGAGAGAGGGGAGAGAGAGGGAGAGGAGGCCTGGAGGGGTGTCGTGATTGGGAGGTCATGGGATGAGGAGGGCAGGAGGCAAGTGGCCAGGGATGGGGAGGGCAGGGGCAGTGGCGACCGAGGATGGTGAGGGCAGGGGGCAGGCGGTCGGAGATGCGGAGGATAGGGGTGGGCGGCGGTGGTCGAGGATGGGAAGGACAGGGGGCGGGCGGGGGGATGGGGAGGGCAGGGGTGGGCGGTGGCGACTGGGGATAGGAAGGGCAGGAGGCGGCGGCGATCGAGGATGGAGAGGGCAACACGGGAGGTGGGACGGGCGGGGGGTGGGTGAAGACCATCGGGGATGGGCCGACGTAGGGGAGGATGAGCGGGAGCAGGGTGTGTGCACGGGCAGGGGGCGGCGGCTACCGAGGATGGAGAGGTGAAGGGGGAGGAGGGGGGCACCAAGAGGGGAGGTCAGTCGAGGGGGAAGGAAGGGCAGTGTCGGCCAAGGGGGAAGGACTTGGGTGGAGTCTCACCGACGATGGAGAGGAGGGGGGAGAGAGAGCGCATGCAGAAGGAAAGAAAAATTTAAAAATTTTTAACTTAACTGCTGTCGTAGGTTAGAAATAATATTTTTCTTATTTTTTTCTAAATATTATATAATTTTAAAATTTAATACTCATCTTCATCCTTCATTATCTAAATAATTGCCATTAGAGTGTCGTCACAAAAGATCATCTTGATCCAATGGCCCTAGCTTTGTCAATCAAAAAAATTTAATTTTGATAATTATAAATGACGATGCGATAATCTGATAGATATAGACCTCCAATCGATTTGAAAATCTATAACGATGATCTCGATAATATTTGCAGTATACTATCAAAGTTTCACTTCAATTAGATATCATTATCATGATTAATTTAGTATGGAATAATTTTGATCATTAAATTAGAAACAAGCGATCAAAGGGCTAAATGACATCCGATTATGAGATAACTTTTTAGTTAAATGATCTTTACTATAATTTTAATCATTTTAGATGACGATGATAGTAAAATTTAAATCATTTTTGTATGAACTATTCACGTTAAGCAGATATTGCAAAAGCACGAGCATAACAATCAATGGAGTTTAAAAATGGTTATCAGATGACGTATAATTTTAGATTATTCTTAGTCTCACGAGTTGAATTTTATAATCACCATCATAAAAAATGATTAAAATAGTAGCCAAGATCATTTATAAAAAAAATTATCTCATAATCGAACACTGTCCGATCCTTTGATCACTCGTTTATCATTTAATGAACGAAATTAATCTATACTAAATTGACTAAGATAACGATATCCGATTGAAGTGAATTTTTTATAATACTTTACAAACATAACTGAGATCATCGTTGTAAATTTTTGGATCCATTGAAGGTCTCCATCTATCAGATCATCGCATCATCGTTCGTGATCGTCGAAATTGAATTTTTTTAATCGATGAAGCTAGGGCCATCGGGTCGAGGCGATCTTTTGCGATGATACTCTAATGATAATTATTTAGATAATGAACAATGAAGATGAATATTAAATTTTAAAATTATATAATATTTTAAAAAAAATAAAAAAAAATTTGACAACCGCTGTCATAGATCGACTTATAGCAATGGTTACAAAGAACCACTGCTATAGGACAGATCTATGGTAGCAGTTAACCACTGCTATAGGTCCAATCTATGGCAGCAGTTGTCATTAACCGTTGCTATAGGTAGGACCTATTGTAGTGGTTACAAAGAACCGCTGCCATAGGTCGATCTATAGCAGTGGTTTCTTATAACCATTGCTATAGGTCGACCTATAGCAACGGTTCAATGGTTCTTTTTAACCGCTGTCGTAGACTATTATAACAGTTTCAAAAATCGCTGTTATAGTATGCACTGTCATAGGCTTTTTTGGTAGTAATGATACCATGTGGTCTTTGGCATCTAGCCAAGGACGATGTCTGGAGATAAAGTCCAGTGTAGTTGTTTGCTTCCTCCTAGCTCTAGGGATCTAAGTTGGGGCCATAATGATGAGGGCTCTCTCACAAAAAGAGTAGGACATTCAGATGATTTATGCTATCGAGGTCCACCTCACTATTTTAGTCGATCCAAAGATGAAATCTAAGGATGAAGGCCGAGGTGGTATAACTCGACAATAGCCAGCAACCCCCCACCTTGGCAATTCTCTACCAGTGGACATCGACTATTCCCAAATCCTAGCGGCTAGCCTAAAACTTTCCTCCTGACCATCAGTAATGATTCAATGGGAGAACAGCAGAGGAGACCAAGCCAGCACTTCTCCCCTATAAAACCCGACAGGCGGCCATCGAAAAACTCATATGGTGGACCACCACCCTCTCTCCAAGGCCATCCACCAGTTTTCTGGTGGGTGTACTAGTGATTAGGAGGGAAAATCGTTAGTTTGCTAAGATCTAGTGGTTATGTCTTCATTTTTTTTAAAATTTTGATGGGTGGTCATCGGAGATCTATTCTCACCTACGATGTATGGTGGTTCATAGGTCTTCTCGTCAGCCCTTCCACAGTGGGAACTTATAGATTGTTCATGGGAGAGTGATGTAGATGTTAGAGCGGGCCGAGATCTTAATTTGATTAATTGGATTTGAATGGACGAGGATCTAAGCTAATTGTATCCAATCCTACGGAGTTGACAATGTTACGCTAGAATGGCCATAACCTTCTCATTCGGTGTCAGAATTATTATTATGACCTCCATTCGATAAGCTCTTTTCGAGACCTATGAGTCTGATGGCTATGCCATTATGACTCATTTCAAAGTCTAATTCAATTATTTGACAGGTCAATAGAAGCTCAGAAGATCCTAGTTGAGTTGGAACTTTTAGTCTTTTCCTATTTTATTTAGAATTTTTAGTGTGAGTCCTAGTTTAAGTCTATTAGAGTTTTTTTATTTTTAGCCCATTAGGCTAATGTTGTAATTAATCTTCTTTGTGTTAGGATTTGACACCTCAAATTCAATCCATAGTAGAGGAGAATCCAAAAAAATTATCAGCAATTGGACTGGCTCAGATACAGATCGAGCCGGCTTGGGTTGAGATCAAGTTGGCTCAGACCGCAGTCAAGCCGGCCCTCTCAGGCAGACAGAAAGCAGATGTTTGGGTAAGATGTAGTCGAGCTAGCTCAACCTCTGATAGAGCTGGCTCGACGGAAGTGAATATAATAGGATGGAAATTTTCTATTTGAATTTAGATTATGATTAATCTAAAGGATCTATCGGAGTTGCACATAGACCACAGGATCCAATGACTATGAAGAACTACGGTCATGATCTGAAGGCTGGGAGATACTCCAGACTTCATCAAGATCCTGCTCAACTCATATTAAAAGACAGAGCCCTGTTAGGACTTCTATGAATTACTGAGAAAAAGATTCTTAGCCTATTCAAAGGCTGTGATGCTATGGAGAGGTGTGTGGCAAGGTGTGGCAAACAGTGGCATGCAGAGGAATATGGAGAGGCTCAAGTAGCCACCGAGAGAAGTTCAGTAGAACGCTGAGTATGTGCAGCCCATGAAAGGAGAAGGCATCAGACAGAGCCATGAGTTCCTAGAGGCTGTGGGAGTAGCCGTGAGCACAGGAACAGAGGCTGAGGTACTGAGCTGTAGTTGCTGAGGGTCTCCTTGAAAATTTTAAGAGAGCTCTTATAAGGATAGCTTCTAGTTGAGAGAGGATTGTGTACAGCGAATTGAGAGTGGATGATCTCCTCTTGTATTTATTTCTTTTTCATAGTGAAGCTTTGCATGTCCCATGGAAGCGATCCTTTAAGCTGATCCACGTACTTGATTGTTTTTATTTTATTTTCTTCTTTCTTTCTATCGTAATAATCTAGTATGAGATTCTCAACAAGTGGTATCAGAGCAAGTTATATCACAATAAGTGATATCAGAGTGAGTTGATATTATAACACTTTGTATTATTAAATCAAAAAATCCAAAATAAAGTTTTCTTCTTCTTTGCCATTTTTTCTTATTTAATGCATCTTCCTTCTCTCTTCCAACAAATATCGTGCTAGATTGCATCAATTGATATCAAAGCTTCATGATTCCTTATATAATGATTCTTTCCTATAGTCCAGATAGCGGATGGTGGTCACAAAATGAATGAACCTACGAATCAGGCAATGGTAGGCCATGAAGAAATCATGTAGTAGGAATGAGATTTGATGTTGAACTATAAAGATTTAAGAAGACAGGTGATGGATCTGATCGCACGTTTTACATAATTGAAAAATCAGGATGCGAGATCCGAGGTAGATCTAGAAGATCGTAAAACTAAGGGAGACATGCCTGATTTTGAGAACCCCTTTCATTAGGATATTCCCATCCATTGGCATGAAGGTAGTGGCGATTCATTTGAGCAATCAATCCAGTAGTTTGATTCCATCAAAATAGATCTACCTGAATATTAGATAGTTTACAAATGGAGGTATTCCTCGATTGACTGAATCAGATCGAGCGCATTTTTGAATATAAAAAAGTACCTAATGACAAGAAGGTAAAGCTTGTCGCCTTGAAGTTGACAGGTCGGGCTTCTACCTAGTGGCAATAACGAAAAAAAAACTAGAAAGTGTAGAGGCAAACCAAAGATCTAGAACTAGAAGAAGATGAAGAAGATGTTGAAAGAGTAATTTTTGCCCTTCAATTACATGTAGATCCTATACCAGCATCTGCAAAATCTCCAGCAAAGTCCTAGATCCATGGATAAATACATAGAAGAATTTTATCAATTGATCACGAGAAACATTCAGGCAGAGAGTGAAGAATGATGGTCATGATACCTTGGTGGCCTAGGCAATAGATCTAGGATGCCTTGAGGCTCCACTTCCTATGGATGGTCAAGAAAGTATACTATCGAGCCATGATTGCTGAGGAGTAGCTGCGAAGAAGGCTTGTTCCTAGATCAAATCTTCTCTATAGAGCAACCAAGTGCTAGAGAATTAGAGACATGTGAGAAAACATAGTTTCTCCTCCTCTTGTTCGTGCTGCTAATGAAGCATGTTCATCGAAGACAATTTCGGCTGAATCGTAAACTCTGCAGTGCTACAATTGTGGCAAGATTAGACACACATAGAACAAGTATAACAAGCCTACTAGATGGTTCGGGAAGTAGTTGTTGATTGAAAAAGAAGAACCATCCGGCGAAGATTGAAGATAATGGTGCTATATTGTTTGGAGATAATAGAGAGATTCTAGTTGTTCAAAAGAATTTGCTTGCTTTCTAAAAAGAGAAAGAAGACTGGAGGTAGATCAATATCTTCCATAGTTGCTGCACTATTAAAGAAAAGATCTGCATGTTATCATTGATGGAGGTAGCTGCGAGAATATTATCACTCAGGAGGCCATCTCTAAGCTGAACCCGATCACAAAAAAGCATCCTCAGCTATACAAGCTATCATAGTTTCCAAAAGGGAGCAAGATGATCGTCAATAGTCACTATCTTGTTTCATTTTCTAGCGGAAAAAAGTATTTCGATGAAGTTTGATGTGATGTCATTGTCATGGATATTTGTTATCTATTTTTAGGAAGCCTTGGCAGTTTGATCGCAGTGTTACCTATGCTGGGTACTGAAATATTTATATGTTCTAAAAAAATTATTAGAAAATTACTCTAGCATCGATGAAGAAGGAAGATCTACTTACAAAAAAGTTGGAGACTAGCATCAACTTTTTAATAAATTGCTCTTACTTGTAGGGTGCATTGGATTTTTCAAACTTAAGAACGAGTTTCTTCCGTCATGAGGAGGATGATGTAGACGTCAGAGCAGGCTAAGATCATGATTTGATTGACTAGATCTAAATAAACAAGGATCCACACTGATTGCATCCAATCCTGCCGATTTGATAATGTTGCATTAGAATAGCCATAACTTTCTCATCTGGTGTCAGAATCCTTATTTTGATCCAATTTTGAAAGCACTTTTCGAGCCCTAGGGATGTGACGACTTTGTCATCATGACTCATTTTGGAGCTTAATTCATTTATTTAATAGGTCAATGGAAGCCAGGAAGATTCTAATTGAGTTGGGACTCTGTCTTTTTCTATTATTTTTAGAATTCTTAGTATGAGTTCTAGTTTAAATCTATTAAAATTTTTTATTTATAAATAAATAATATTATAATTAATTTTTTTTAATATTATTAAATTAAAAACTCCAAAAAAAATTAGTTTTCTTCTTCTCTGTAATTTTTTCTTATTTTATGTCTCTCTTCTCTCTTCCAACAACAAATGTCTACATAAAAAAAAATGCCAACGGCTATCGCTGAAGATCTTGCTAGCAGCTATTTGCATGGTGGTATGATGGTGGCTCACCGGGCTCATTCTCGGCTTGTCCTAGATGGCCAACCCTTCCGACCACTAGATGTCAAGAGGAAAAGGATGGACAGTGGCTTCATCCCTCTTTCTTTTTAAATTATTTAAATAATAATTCTAATTTTTTTAAAAAATAAATCACAGACTTAATAAAAAATAAATAAATAAGTAAATAAAATAATATGAGTCTCTACTGTCATATGGAAATCGGGAATGGTTTCTTAAACTGGCCGCAATTACCGGGCAATGCACCGCACGCCAACGCGCCGTAGAGGAGTGAGTTTCCTGGACAAATCATAGACGCAATCACCCAATTCATTTGAAATGCTTATTTGGCGTAAGGTTCATGCACAAATATGTATACTGCCAACAAGGTTCACGCCATGTTATTGTCAGATATGGTAGCGTATTTTATCCTGATACATCATGCACGCATGCATGGGATGCATTAAAGGAAGGGATTATGCTTCGTCCAAAAAGCAACTTTTTTTTGTCCCCTCGGTGCTGACAATTGAATTGTGCTCTGCATAAATTTTAAAGCATTCCAAATCTCTTTAATCATTTGCGATATATCTCAAAGCATCTAATTGAACGATGAATTCTAGGGAAGGAAGCTGAAATTATTTTTGTATGAAAAATACAATCTCTAACTCGAAGTCTACCACTATTTGCAACCATATCTCTAACGCTGTGCACCATGCCTTCGCTAGCTATGATGGTGTAGCGTATCCTGGTACACCATGCACGCTTGCATGGGATGCATTAAAGGTTTGAACCGTGTTTTGCATACCTTTCAAGGCATTTTGAACTCCTATATTCATTCGTCGGCATAAAGCCAATTAGGATAGAAAGTCACTTTGAGAAAAATACTGTTCGCAAAAAATAGAGAGAAAATCTTTATTAAATAATATATATTAATATTATATTAATATAATAAATTATTATAATTTAATATTATATTATAATATATTAATATTATTTTTATAATAATATAAATATAATATTATTATGTATATAAATTTTAAGAATAAAAATGTATGATCTTATATCTATTAAGAAATAAATATATTATTTTTAGAAAAAATGAATGCTTAACTAAATGTAAGTTAAACTTCAATAAATTTTTTTTTATGATTAAATATATCAAAATACTGTTTGCAGAAAATAACTTTGGAGGCGTAGTGCACTAGTTATAAGGCATTAAATATATGGTGTTAAGAAGGGAATAGCATTAGATGCACGATAAAGCGCGTGTTGTTAGGAAGGAAAAGATATTAATTAGTCTAATCCACTTGTGAATCAGGTCCAATCGTGTCTTAAATTGAGCAGATCACGAAGGAAGGTGAATCCTACGGCGCGACGGCGACCATATCTAGGGCTCTTACGCTTATCCTGGTATACCATGCATGCATGGGGTGCTTTTAAAGCTGATTTCGGATTGTATTCAGACAAATTGATTCTTTATTTTCAACGACATGACCGTCAGATCATATCTTGCACAGCTCTTAAAGCACCAAAATACTATACTTGTCTATCTGCACAGCTCTAAAGCGATCACTGCGTGATTGAATGCAACAAGGAAGGTGAATCCTTCTTTCGCGCGAAAGATACCACCCGCCCTTAAAGGGTCTCCCTTAATAATAGCATACCTCTTGCGCTTCACCGGTAAGGACCAAACCTGGGGCGACGGCCGTGGCGGTTGCCGCGGTTTAAGAGATCCTAAATTTCCTTTTTTGGCATCACATATCGTTCCTTTATGTATCATGCTCCAGCCTTTCTACACCTCAAGTCTCATCACCATTCCCTCCGCTTTCATGGCCTCTCCAAAGAAAGAAAACCAAGAACTTTCAAGTATGGGCAAGAGGCGCGGAGTAGCGAGCATCGTTCGCGTGGTAGCGAGCCTGGTTCGTGTGCGGAACCTGTGCATGAGTATCCTCCTCACGGGGACCGCAGGGCCGATGTTCTCGGCGTTGCCGCCGAGCTACACCTTTGGCTTGGGGACGACGGAGTGGACGAGCGAGAGCGACGAGGACGTGGGTGAGATCGCCAGGCAGCGCGTGGGTTCGCCCAAACTGCGGAGCGGGAAGCGTAGGGTGTCGCCGGTGATCGACTCCGTGTGAGGTGATGGGAACGAAGGAGAAGGGTAGATCCTGAGATCTGCGGTTGGCATGAGCAGTAAAGATTTTTTTTTTTTTTTTTTTTTTAAATTGGATTATGTGGATGGGAACATGTGAGATTTAGCCATTTCCATGCACCGAAGGAGTGCATATGTTAAATTCGGATCCAAACACAATTTACAACCCTCTACCCATCTGATAGTGAATCAAAATATAATCAAGCATAGGGTTGGCCATCAGATTGTATTTGGATATTTGTTAAACTGCTATGGCATATTTGGAATTTCCTCTAGTTACCAAAATAACTCAAAATATTACCTCATGAATAATATTCATTCCAAACATAATGCAAAAAAAGAAAAAAAGGGACAAAAGGGGAAAATAAATATATAGGTTAATTTAATGGATTCATTTGAAAATATTTTCATATACGCGTGTGTGTGTGTTGTGTGGGGGGGGGGGGGGTTGGGGGGGGGGGGGGGGTGGGGGGTGAGAAAGAAGGATTTATTGTATCTTCTTCTGTATGAATTCATCATTGAACCATATAAAATCTTTACAAGAAGTTTGGAGTGATTTGAGATCTATACAAGGTATGAACATCATGAGAAAAAATTAGTTTATTTTTTTTAATATCAAGAGAAAAGATTAGTTTTTTTTTTTTTTTTTTTTTTTTCATACAAAAGATACGGTGCCTGAACCCAAACATATATATGTCTGGGTATTTTAAAAAAAAAAAAAAAAAAAATAGAATAGGAAATAGATAGGATGCGGATTAAATATTGATATGTCCATATTTATTTTCTTTTATGAATATAGATATGGATATGAATATTATTCGAATATCAAAATTCATGTCTATAATTATTTTAAATCGATATAGATATAAATTAGATATCAAAAGTATTAATATAAATTGGATAACTAAACTTTATGACCATAAAATAAAAAATATTACTAAATAAATAATAAATCAAGTTAATAATATATTAATATGATTATATATTTTTTATTTAAATTTATGAATATTATATAAAATTAAAATTATAAATAAAATTGAATATTAAGATATACATCAGATGGTTGTCTATTCATATTCATATTTATTTATTTTTGATGGATTTGAATATGAATATGAATATATATATTAGTTACATACTTAAATTTTTAATCTAGATTTATTCAAATATAAAAATAAATTTGTATAAATAATATCCAATCTACTTTCTCCTCCAAGGAGAAACAAGAATGAAACGGGGACTCGGTCCACATAGATTATTATCTGACCCTTTGCAAAATATACTTGCAGGATAAGGTTGTCAGCTTGATAGACTCTAGATGGTCCACCAAGCCCAGACCAAGCACAGAAGATAATGTTGATTAGATATTAAAGCAATGTTGAGATGTACCCTTAGACTGTGAAATCAAGAGGGGGGTGGGGGAGAGAGGGAGAGAGGGAGGGAGGGAGGGAGAGACCATTAAGATGATAAATGCAATATAAGAGGTTCTAGTAAGACAGCCGTAGCCGTAAGGAAAGTTGAGTTGCAAGAATTACTTTGCACTAAATGTGATAAGTGAAAGATGCTCCACAAGTCAAAGAAAAATAAATAAGGATCTTTGAAGGATTGGGCACAAAATCCTATCAGATTTGTTTGGATGAGGACCATTTTAAATGATTGGACCAAATATTCTATAGGATTCATAGCTTAGGCCAATACAATTAGAAAAAATGAACTTAGGTTAAATTTGTTTTCAAATAGTACTATGGAGCTTGTGAAGTGGGCAGCCTGAATTCCAAAGAAAGAAAAAAAAAAAAGACCCCGGATGAAGTTTAGTGCATATTTTAAAATGGTCCTTGATGTTCAAAAACCTAAAATTTGGTCCTTCTAATTTTTGAACCATTTTAATATGATCTTTTTCTAAATTTTAGCCATTTTCTTTCACCTGAAATCTCAACTTGTAATAACTAATGCTTATGCCCTAAAAACTACCTAAATAAAGATGATGTGGCATTAATCGAGGTGACGTGATGTAGATGAAATAACATATAAATGATCACATAGTATATAAATAATGACATGATATGTGCTACAGAATTTTCTATCCAAAAGTATTCAACTATCAAGTGCTATGTCATCATCCATATATAGGGTTGAAAACAAGTCGAGCTAGGCCAGGTCTTACTCCTGCTTGAGCCTCGTCCAAAATTATTATTCAGACTTTGGGCCGAGCTTAGGCCTAAAAATATAAATTTTAAGGCCCGAGCCTAGCCCGAATCCAATTGGCTGGCCCAAATTTATTATTTAAGCTAAATATTGAGATAGCCTGATTTCCTTTACTTACCAAAAAGGAAAAAAAAACTCTATTCATTATTTACTATCATAATCTGTAGCAATTACATATCCAAATCATTCAATTCTCTATATCCTGCTCTATATTTGTTGACTCTGTGTAAGTTTGGAGCATTGCATTTGTTGGCTAAATCAATTTAAGATTTTAATTTAAGAGTTTTAAGTCTTAAATTAAAAAAAATGGGTTGGGCTAAATTTGGGCTGAACATTGGGCTCGGATTTAGGTCGGGCCCTAGCTGGGCCAAAGGTCTGCTCGAGCCTAGCCCGAAAGAAAAATAATTCTATTTTTAGGCTTAAGCCCGATCTAAATGGCTTTCAGTTGCGCCTGAAGCCCGACCCAAAATCAGCCTAGCCCAAACCCACTTCCAGCCCTATCCATATGCCATGATATCATCCCATATAGACAATGATTTAGCATATGGATGCTGATATGTCATTTTTTGTGTAATTTCTTATCCAAAAATGTCCAATCCTTGAGTGTTACATTATTATTCATATATCATATCATATATACCACATCATCACTCATATACCAAAAATATTTTTTGTCCTCTAAGTTTGATATTTTTCTATGATCCTTATAGTTTAAAAAATATCTAGTAAGATCCTTTGATTTTCAAGTATGATTTAATTTAAACTATTATGATTTAGATAGTTAAAATTAATATGAAGAGATAATACTATATTAAAAATAAGATAAAATTATATCAATAATATATTATTATATTGCTGATTTTACTCTATCTTCAATTATATCCTTAATCCCATCCTTCTTTTTCTTCGTACTAGAGCGGACATGAATATATATAAAGAAAAAAATGTACATCATCATGACTTATATTTAACACTTTGTCTCATGTTATTAATCTAACATTCTATTTCATCCTGATCCTATTCGACCTAAAATACAAATGTCGAGAGTTCAATCTAAGCTCAAAAGAATGAAAAGCAAAAAAAGATAAACAAAAGAGAAAATAATTTCTATTTTAATTATTTATTCTCTTGGCTTACCCACTCTACTCTAACTGGAGCAAATGCTTAAGTTCCTTAGTTGCATAGTCTATGATTGTCGATGCATTATTTTTTAAGGAGAAATACGGTGATGGGAGCAAGCTTGATAATGGCGAAACTGAGAATATATATTGAGCCTGTATACTTATCCGCCATCACCACAATGGTCACAATGGTGATGTTTAGATTGCTAAACCTGATATGCTTTGAGACCATTTCCAAGTCTAAACCCAACCTCTTTATTCAAACATCGCCTCCATCTTTAGCTTTTTAAACATGTCTAGTGACTCATCCTATATCGGAATCATTACCTACCGACCACTAGACCAAAAAGGTTAAATTAACTCACACTTAAAATTTAAAGAACCCAATTAGAGAATTTTTTAAAAAATTATTAGGACCATGTAAAAGCTGTTATAAAACTTAAAGGATCCAAAATATCATTTATGGTATATGGATAATGATGTGGCATATGGATGATCATATATCACATCATTACACATATACCATATTATCATCCACATGATGTATAGATGATGATATGGTACTCAATGATTAAATATTTATAGATAGAAAATTTCACAACACATGCCACACCATCATCTATATGCCATATCACTAAAAAAAGGTTTATCCATTTTGTCACATCATCTGCACCATGTCATCTCGGTTAATGCCACATTCTTCATTTAGATAGTTCTTGCCATATAAGCATCTATTTTCGCTATATAAGAAATAGTTATCATTAGCTTGAACTTTTGGTGAGAGAAAGTAGAGACCTACATTAAAATGGTTTGAAAATTAAAAAGACCAAATTTTTAGTTATTGAACTTCAAGGACCATTTTGAAAAATGCACTAAAGTCTAGAGACTAAAAACATAATTAACCCAAAATATTTAAAAATTAAAGAAACTAAAAATTGTAGAAACTATAAGATCATAGCATGAAACTAGAGAAGGAATGCGGTTATGGCAATTCTGTTTCTCTCTTTTTATATTTTTTTTTCCTTGGTGCTGTACTCATGTGCATTGCATATGCATTTTTCTTGTTTAAATTAAATTGGATAAAATTATGATGGCAGTATATGATTCGGACAAGCCAATCCACATGAACCCACCTATGACAAGAGGCTTGAGGTAGCCATATTTAAATTTGGATTAGAGATAAGTTGACCCAAAACCAACTCATTTATAAATGATGAGTTTGTATGAGGCCTCCATTGCTTTGGGCCACCTAAGTTAGTTTTGATATGTTGTATGTTAATTGAAAATGATTGTGGTTTTGTTATATTGTTACAAGCCTCCAGTCGGAGGCAGCATTGTGGTCGGTCTATTTCCAACTTGATGATCAACTTCAATATGAGGACATGGACTCCTTAAGGAACCTAGAAATGAAGTTCACTCTCATCAAAAATTCTCTGCTGGGGGGGGACCTCAATGGTTAAGTTAACCAGAGCTTGGGAATGGTAGAGAAAAGAGTTTGGAAGTGAAAGAGTAGATTTATTCTCTTGAAAAGAAAACTTAGCTAAGAGTCTCCTATGCCCCCTTTTATATAGAGGGGGTAGCTATGCATTACCTCCATATTTAGTAGTGAAAGTGGAGAATCGGTATCCATGATCGCATGGATCACTAGTAGTGGGTTATGGGCATTAACTGTGTGATACTAACTCACATGTCCATGATTAAAGAAAACCATTTGAGATTTTGGGAGATTTTCTTGGATTTATCTTTTCTTCTAACAATTTGATAGCTTAAAACTTCATCTTCTGTCATCGAGATGATCCTATCCTCAGGGTCAAGATGCCTCCGATCTAAGGGTCTGATAGTAGTCGATGTCATAGAATCACCTCAATTTAATTCCATGGTCTTCCCTTCCTGACATCTGAGAGAGTGCTTGGTTTTCCTTTCAAGTCATCGATAAGGTACCCAAGGTGAGTCTTCGGTCACCATTTGATAATAGAAAGATCAAGTCGAGTGGTCGGTTCCTCCTATAACACTTGTCCCCTTCTTCTGAGCCTAAAGTGGCTTTATGCTTCGGATGAAGGAAGTAGCTAACTTCAAGGTTTAACCTTGGCTTCCAATCCGGTCTTCAAATTGAAGCATTTAATCTGCAATATTCGGTGAAGGAATTTTTGGAACTTCATTAATGTGTCATTTTTGCAAATTCTACCGCAATTATGAGGTAGGGCAACTAAAAGCACTATAGAGTGATAATTTGATAGGCCTCTTATGCTCTTCTTTCTCCCTTTTTGTTAGTTGAATTCCTGTTGCTCTCTACTATTGCAACTTCCAAAAGAAGATTCCTCGATCGCCATAGTCTTCTTTGGCACTAGCAGCTTTTAGATCTTAGAAAGCCCTTTTTCTAGTTGGTCTTCCATCCTTTTATTTTATTTTTCCTTGTTTTCCATTATTTGTTTGGTATTTTTGGCTAGCCCCTTTTCTTCATTTTCTTAGTTTTGTTTGTGCATCTCCCTTCCTCTTTTCAAGGCTTCCAATGGGGGCGAGGTCAGGGGTGACAGCTGTCATGATAGTCGAGGTCCTCAGCTGCCATCTCCCTACATTGGGTCTGAGGATACTCCTTAGGCCACCATCAAATTTGGCTCCCCATCCGAGCACCAATCCTCTAAACCCCAATGCTTGGGTAGTCCTCCGAGTGGATTCAAAGGCTTCTGAGGCCTGAGGAATAAGGAGCCGAGCATTACTACAAATGTACTGAGGAGATTTTGGACAGCATTCTATTCCTTCATCTTTTCAACTAGAGCTTCTAGATCAGGAGCACCATGTTACCAATGATCCAGAGGGGCGAGTCATCTTGTATGAGGAGTTCCTCTAAGCTAGTTTTGACCTTTTTTTTCACCCATTTGCTAGCAATATTTTAGAGTTTTATAGGATTCTCCCTACTTAGATCACTTTGAACTCTAATTAGATGATCATAATTTTCATCATTCTCTATGATTGGCTTGGCATTCTCTTGAGATGCTTGCTTTTTAGAGCGATGTTTATCTTGAAGAAGCACAGCTATGAAAAAGGTTGGTGGTATTTTTCTCCCTAGAGTGGATGCAAGTTCATCACAGTTGGAAAAGCCTTATTTTTTGTCTCTTCAGATTTGCTTTGGGGCTTTAATTTGATCTGGGGCAATCCTCGGCTTTCTTTGAATAAGGATAAGTTAATTCTTCTCGAGGATAAGGAGAATTATCATACTCTACTCAATGTTAAAACATCAGAGTTGAAAGAATTGGTGACCAAGCAGACTCTTTATGATGTTGATATTAGTTTGATGCTACCTCAAGGTATGGTTGATTTCATTTTAACTTAGAAAATTTTATCTTGTTGTTGGATTTTGTGCTAACTACCTTTCCTCGATTTTGTAGCAGTGAGGTAAGCTCTCGAATCGATCAAGTTGGAGTTGAAGATGTTGGAAATGTGCCCCAAAGTCAATCGTCAGTCTATTGACAGTTGGGCCATATATTTATAATTGTATATGAATTATAAATTAATAAAAATTATTTTAATATTTTTTATCATAAATTCTGTTGTCTTCTAATGAACTCTTGTGTTGTGATGAAGTCCTTAGGACTATCCAGATTTGGCAAAGGAAGATTTATCATTTAGTCCTTAAATAGTTCATGATCAAATGATACGTTGTTACTTAGGATGACAATATTTATCAAGTATAGATCGTTGTGTGCCATATAGGTTAGTTGTCCTCATAACCAAGGAGTGTTGAGACACTGATATGGCATGCAAGTGAGATGTATGGGTATATCTGCATTAAACGTGACCAACTTCAGGACTTTTTTCCTGTCAAGATTAGCTTCGATGGAATATGGGTATAAATATTCCTCCGATCTGAGATCACCATGGTGACTTTCAAGCAACTCACTATATTTTGATGTCGGACTATTTAAATTTTTAATTCAGTGATGAAAGATTTTTGGGCACAATCAAGTACTCGTGGAGTTGGTGCGTGTATCAAGATGGGATTGACCACTCCTGATTTCAAGAGCTGTGTTCAATTGTATTTTAATTTAGCAAAACTTTGGCCAGAGTAGTCTTAGTGAGGAGTCATGGGACTAATTGCTTTGAGATACGATATGGATGTATTTTCTAGGATTGACAGTCTAACTCTGAGTCATCTATTACACAGAGGTCATAGGGATGAATTATACGGTAACCATATTCGCATAGATTCTAAATATTATGATTGCGATTATTCGACCTATTCGAATATCAGGTATCATTTCTAGATGTTCACTTTGATTAGTATAAAAATTAATTTTTATGCTACCGACTTAGGTTCGGACCTGCGGGGTCATACACATTAGGAGTTTCTACCTGATCTGATAGCTGATCAAGAGTCCTATTGGTCTGGAACTCTATGGTCAAGAGTCCCACTGGATTGGACTCTATAACCAAGAGTTCTATTAGACTGAGACTCTGAGTCCTACTTATTTGAGACACTCTGATCATGAGTTTTGATAATCTATGACACTATGGTCAAGAGTCCTACTGGACTGAGACTCTATGACCAAGAGTCCTACTGGACTAAAACTCTGAGTTCTACTCATTTGAAACTCTCTGATCAAGAGTTCTACTAGTCTAAAATTTTATGATCGTGAGTTCGATTCGTTTGGGACATTGGGTTCAAGAGTCCCACTGATTTAGGACTCTTCAAGAGTTTCATATTAATAGGACTCTATTGCCCAATAATCCATTCAATTTGAACTCAGATATTTTTAAAGGATTAATTAGCAATTTGATTACTGATTAACTCAATTTGATTGAGCGATAATGATTCGATCAAGTCTGATTGAATTTGATTCGATTGGATTTGATCCGATCAAATCATGAGATGACCTAATCGCCATAGGAGTTTTGATCTTAATTTGATCAGAACGTAGATCAAAATTAATTTCTAATTTAATTAAAATTTTATTGAATTAGACTAAGCCTAATTTGATTGGATTTAACATAATTTAATTGGATCTAGATTAATTAGTTTGGTTGAAATCAATTAGGACCAAGTCAAATAAAGTTTGAATTCAAATTCTTCCATGCGCCCACCATTTTTGACTTTTCCACTCTGCTTCCCACGCCCTATCTTTTGTTTGTCGAATATTTTTGAGAAATAAAATATGCACACAGAAGGAGAGTCCTTCTATGTATTAAACACAAGGGAGGAGATGTTGAATAAGGATAAGAGGCTCATTTGATTTTTGAAAATCAAATGAGTGATTAAAACCTCTCAACCACTCAACCCTTTTCATTTTTTATATAGTTTTACCATGGTATTCACATCAATAAATTATGAAAAAAAAAATTTCATGCAGAAGAAGGGGTTAGCATTATGTGGTAAAAATTTTAGAGTGTTTGGACATCAGTTCTGGGCAAAACAAATCTTGGAGTGAAGGTGAATAGGATCTTACAGCACTTTACTTTTCCCCCATCCCTCTCTTCTCTTATAAGTTTCACCTCTAAGAATATCTTATTTTTAGATATAATCTAAATAGAGATTATAGAACTAAAAGTTATCTTTTCATAAAAACTAATTTCGTAGAAAAACTCTATACAGAGAGGGCATGATCGGATTTTTAGTGTGTTAGGGTTTTTGGGCCAAGTGAAATCCTAGATTTGAGAATCTGGGTTCGGATGGAGAGATCGAGTGCTGTGAGCATTGGATCACCACCAAATTTGAGATACATCTTCATCATCCTCCAATATTTATCTTCTAATTTTTTAAAATATCTAAAAAATTAAAAAGTATACAATCGATTGGATCGATCGTGATCAGCCATCGAAGGCTCCGACGAGGAGCTAGCACTCTAGTGGGGCTGATCAGAATCAGGAGCTCCATGCGGATCAACCGTAGAGGCAGGACACATGTGCAGCTGTAATATGATACCAAAATATTATTTCATGGACTCATATTATGGTGATTGACTATCCACAAAAAAGTATTGTGTTCTGAACACGTAGATGTAGTAAATAGTTTATTACATAGTTTTATTTTCAGATCTATTGATGTATGCATGCATATTATGTTTAGATCCTAACATATAAAATTAAATAATCTAATATAATCAATAGATAATTAATTAGATTAATTATTTTTTACTACATTATTGTTATTTTTAAAATATTTTTTGAAAGTAGCATGACAAACCCTGCACTATTTTCTTCAATTAGTATCAGAGCAAGGTTGTTTAAACATGATATGCTTGCATATTTAAATTAATAATTTAGGTTTGATCTAAATATTAATCTAATAATTAGATTAATTAGATTTAAAAAATTAAAATTCAGATCGCATGGACTGCAGGTTGTCCTGCTGTAGGGTTTATCTCCTACAGTGAAAAGATTATCCTGATACGTTGCTGATCTATATTGTTAATCATAAAATTACTAAATTTAATTTAATATTTTTATAATTTAATTATATTAGATTTTAATCTAATTTATGATCATGAATGTATAATCAGATAAATTTTAATTCATGATTTCATGATTATGTAGTATATATAGTTTCAGATTAAACCCTATAACTAGTGTTGTTTGTGAATTGAGATGATTTAATTTTGAAATGAGTTGACTTAAATGGTGAACAAAGCTAAGTTGTAAAGAACCTTTCAAAATTAAAAATATTTTCAAAATATCGAATCCTAACCCTCAACCCATAAACTTAATTAAAAATTAAGTATAATGATTTAGTGTCTAAAATTATGAATTAAGACTCTAAGTCATTAATCATAAACTTGTGGGTTATTGGGTTAGCTGAATTAGGTCTATAAATTTAGTTAGACCTAAGGTTAGTTAAAAGATAGACTAATTTAGAGTAATTGATCAAATCTAATTAAATGTTAATTTAGATTATATCAAGGACTCTATAGACTTAATTACAATAGTTGTAGTTGGTCAAGTCCATGCCTTTAACAAGGACCAAATGGACTTGATTCAAGGCTACGCGGTCGAATCCAAAATTACTAGGTTGGTCAAATTAAAACTAATGAACCGGATGGTGTCTAAGATAAGTTTGACAGTTTGATCAGTGGTTTTTAATTGAGAGCTACTTATACTGATTCAGTCTTTGACGAGTTAATGGCATATCCTTTCCACTGATCTCACTTACCTGGCCATCCTGGTTAGTTAGATTTTGATTAGATCACTTGGTGATTCGGACTCATCCATATCTATTAGGTAAATCAGTCTAACTGATTTAGGTGCTCCTAATGCTAGCTTAGATTAGATTCTTTTCTGACTTGGTGAAGTCAGTAGAAGGATCGAAATTGGCTTGCTGAATTTTTTTAAATTAGTTAACTAAATCCTCTAAAATTATTAGATCCTTAAAAATAAAATAATTATATAGATAACTAAATCATAGCCTTCCATTAAGTCGAGTGATAATGAGTTCATTAGTATAATGATCATTGGAGGCTCAAAGGCCTAGTGATTATTGACTAATGAAATTATCATTCATAAAATGATAATTTGGTTAAGTCTTTCTGATGGTGGTTAGGTTGGCCGACCAAAGTTGGGCCTGATCATTTATTGGTTAGATAAGATCAAATGTGGTTATGTTAATGGTTGGACCTAATCGAACCTTTTTCAATGGAGGCCAAAGCCTACTGATTAGGTCTATGGGGCAAAATCAATGTTACTAAAAGTTGTTTAGAGAAATAATTAATTTTAAATCTACCCATAGGTACACATGAGTTGACCAATCAAAGTTGGGCTCATGTGTAGTCTATGTAGATTCTAGTACCCACTAAGAAATTAGAGTAATTTCTTGAATTGGAGGTAAAGGCTAACAATTCGTATAAAATAATGGGAGGACCTTTAGACTAAAGTCCAAGTCTTTAGGATTAATAATTCATATACTAATTAGGTTTGATTTTTTTTTTGTACAGACATGGCCACTAACCTATCGCTCCGGTCATTGTTAGACCATGATAAATTAATGGGATCCAACTATGATAGCTCATATCATAAGTTGAAAATCGTCCTGAAGCATGAGTGGATCCTTTATATGATAACAAATCGAGTACCTAAGAAGCCAGCTCCAAACGCTAGGGGAGCGGTATGAGATACTTATCTGAAGTGGCTCAATGACCGCACCACCATTCGATGTATAATGCTAGCGGTAATGAATGATGAGTTTAGCCATAGGTTTGAAAATGCCTAGCCATAGAAGATGCTTCAAATATTGAACAACTCTTTTGGCACGCCGGACGATGTTGAAAGGCATAAAATAAGTTATACTATTTTCAATGCTCGGATGAGGGATGGGACCTCAGTCATCGATCATGTATTGTACATGATCGAGATGATTGAGCGCCTTAGCAAGTTGGACTTTTTCCTGCACGAGCAGCTTGGTAAGGATGTGATCCTTAATTCTTTGCCCAAGTCCTTCCTCTCCTTTCTAACTCATTTTAGAATGACAAAGCCTGTAGTAAACTACCACGGCTTGTTGGAATTGCTGCAGAACTTTGAGAAGGATCACCAACTCCATAAGGAGATGGTAAATATAGTGGGAGGGTCTTCTTCTGATCATCGACCCTTTAAAAAAGGAAAGAAGAACAAGAACAAGAAAAATAAGAAGATGCGGCCGTATGCTGGGATGACTGCACAGGATCAGACCAAGAAGCGCAAGCCCAACCAGAGCTAGGTAGAGTGCTTCTTCTATAAGAAGCAAGGGTACTGAAAGAGAAACTGTCCTCTGTACATTATCTCCCTGGATCCGAACAGGCCGAGGAAGAAGCAAGCGGTTGCTGGGCAAGATAATTATATGATAACACCTTATAATTTTTTTTATTTGATTCTACTATCTGGGTATTAGATACTAGAAGCTCTTATCATATTTATAATTCTATGCAGAGCTTGCAGGTCAGTAGAAGATTTGATCAAGATGAGAGGTTCCTAAAAGTTGGAGATGAAAGATAAGTTTTAATTCTAGCTTTAAGAATCATGAACCTTATAATCAATTCAAATAAAGTTATTCTTAATAAATATCATTATTGTCCAACTTTCTTATTGAATATTATTTCTGTAGGCCTTTTGGCCATGAATGATTTTAATATCAATAAAAAAAAATTTTGTAATGTCATTTTGAATGATGTTATAATTTTGATTAGACAATTGAATAATGAAATTTATTTACTTTTTATGCCTGTTAACATGGTTCAATCCTCTAGTAAATGTCCTAGAATTAATGATGTGTATGATGTTTACCTTTGGCACTTTAGGCTAGGTCATAATAACAAGAATAGAATTAATAGGTTAGCTCAAGAAAGAATTCTTGAGGTTAGTGATTGTGTGTCACTATCGACCTGTGAGTTCTGTCTTCTTGGTAAGATGACCAAGTCATCTTTTACTGAAAAAGGTGAATGAGCCACTGAACTTTTAAGTTTAGTACATTCAGATGTATGTGGACTCATGAGCTCAAGTGCCAGAGGTGGATATTTCTATTTCATAATCTTCACAGACGATCGATCGAGGTATGGGTATATCTATTTAATGAAGTATAAGTTGGACTCGTTTGAAATATTCAAACTATTTTAAAATGAGGTAGAAAAGCAAACTAGGAAGAATATTAAAACTCTTTGGTTTGATCGAGAGGGTGAGTACCTTTTCAATGAGTTTCTGACATATCTTGGGGAGAACGGGATTCTCTCCCAATGGACCCCTCTTGGAATACCACAACATAATGGTGTGTCTAAAAGAAGAAATCGGATCCTGTTGGATATGGTTTGATCCATGATGAGGTTTGCTAGTTTGCCAATCTTCCTACGGGGATATGCGCTCGAGTAAGCTTATTACATTCTAAATAGGGTTTCGAGTAAATCTGTTAATAAAATACCATATGAAATATGGATAGGGCGTAAGCCAATACTTTCACACCTTAGGGTTTGGGGGTGTCCGGTCTACGTCAAATGTTTGATGACAGACAAGCTTGGATCTAGGTCTGATAAGTGTAGTTTTATATATTATCCAAAAGAAATCAAAGGATACTACTTCTACCTTGCTGATGAGCAAAAAGTATTTGTCAGCCTTAAGACAGTCTTTTTAGAAAAGGAGTTCCTTGGTGAAGTAACTAATGCCTCCAAGGTCAAACTTGATGAAGTACGATAGGTGAAAGAATGGACACATGTTATTGAACCTGAGTTGGATCTGATTAGATCAGACCTAGAATCCATTATAGAAGCATTCTTAAGGAGATCTAGTAGAGTACCACATCAACCGGATAGATATTATGATTTTCTAGTTTGAAATGGGGATCCTATCGAACTCGATGAGAACGATCAGGATCCAATCACCTATATGGATGCAATGCAGAGATCCAACTTTGAGAAATGACTTGAGGCCATGAAATTCAAGATGGAATCCATGAAGGTCAATGATGTATGGATATTGGTTGACCCACCTAAAGGGGTAAAACCCATAGGATGTAAGTGGATCTTTAAAAGAAAAAGAGGTACAGATGGAAAGGTGGAGACTTATAAAGCCCATCTGGTTGCCAAGGGATATCGTCAACATTATGGTATTGACTATGATGAGACGTTCTCTTCTGTGGTAATGCTCAAATTCATTCGGATAATGCTTACCATAGCTGCCCATTTGAACTATGAAATCTGATAGATGGATGTGAAAATAGCTTTCCTGAATGGAGAACTGGATGAAGAGATGTATAAGATACAATCTGAAGGTTTCACGTTCATAGATGAGTCTAAGATGTATAAGCTTCAGAGGTCCATTTATAGACTAAAGTAGGCATTTCGAAGCTGGAACATATAATTTAATAGAACAATCAAAACGTATGGCTTCATTAAGAACGAAGAGGAGTCCTGCATATATAAATAGGCTAATGGTCCAGTAATAGTATTCCTACTATTGTATGTGGATGACATTCTCTTAATCGAAAATGATGTTCCTGCATTACAAGAAATAAAGATCTGATTGTCATCATAGTTCTCCATAAAAGATCTGGAAGAAGCTTCCTACATCCTAGAGATGAAGATCTATAGAAATAAATCTAAAAGGTTGCTTGGATTGTCCCAGTCCACATACATTGATACTATGCTAAAACAGTTCAGCATGAAAAATTTCAAGAAAAGCTATCTACCAATAGGCCATGGAATTTCTCTTTCAAAGAGAGATTGTCCAATAACACCTTGAGACAGAGAGCATATGAATAGAATACCATATGCTTCAGCAGTGGATTCTATAATGTATGCCATGACATGTACGCAACCAAATGTGGCATACTCTCTTGGTGTAGTGAGTAGATACCAATCTAATCCATGGAAGAATCACTGGAAGGTTGTTAAAACCATCCTGAAGTATTTAAGAAATACTAAGAACTAGTGGCTTGTATATTATGAATCAGACTTAAAACTTGTGGGGTTCACAGACTTTAGTTTTCAGTCCGATCATGATGATAGCAAGAGTATGTCGGGATATATATTTATCCTTAATGGTGGGGCCGTCTGCTGAAAGAGTTTCAAGCAGCATACTATGATCGATTCAGTTTGTGAGGTGGAATATGTCGTTGTATTAGATACTGCCAAAAAAGTAGTATGGCTAAGAAAATTCATCACTGAGCTCGGAGTAGCACCCTCCCTTGATAGTCCAATTCTGTTCTATTGTGATAGCTCTGGAGCCTTTGCTCAGGCGAAGGAACCAAAGGCACACCAACGGACGAAGCATATTCTTTGCCGCTACCATCTTGTCCGAGAGATTATAGATTGAGGTGACGTCGACCTTCAGAAGATCGATGAAAATGAGAATCAAGTCGACCCATTCACTAAAGCTGTTGCGGTGAAGGACTTCGATGACTTTAAGTCGAAGATAGGTATTAAATACTGCACTGATTGGCTTTAGTCCAAGTGGAAGATTATTGGGAATGTGTTCCAAAGTCAATCATCAATCTATTGATGGTTGGGCCATATATTTATAATTATATATGAATTATAAATTAATAAAAGTTATTTTGATTTTTTTCAATATAAATTTTGTTGTCTTCTAATTAACTTCTGTGTTGTGATGAAGTCCTTAGGACTATCTAGATTCGATAAAGGAGGATTTATCATTTAGTCCTTAAATAGTTCACGACCAAATGATACGTTGTTACTTAGGACGACAATGTTTATTAAGTATAGGTCATTGTGTGTCATATAGGTTGGTTGTCCTCATAACCAAGGAGTGTTGAGACACTGATATGGCATGCAAGTGAGATATATGGGTACATCTCCATTGAATGTGACCAACTTTAGGGCTTTTTTCACGTCAAGATTAGCTTCAATGGAATATGGGTATAAATATTCCTCCGATCTGAGATCACCACGGTGACTTTCAAGCAACTCACTGTATTTTGGTGCTGGACTATTTGAATTTCTAATTCAATGATGAAAAATTTTTGGGCATAGTCAAGTACTCATGGAGTTGGTGCGTGTATCAAGATGGGATGTATTTTCTTGCTTTGAGATACGATACGGATGTATTTTCTAGGATTGACAATCTAACACTGAGTCATCTATTACATAGAGATCATAGGGATGAATTATACGATAACCATATTCGTATAGATTCTAAATATTATAATTATGATTATTTGACCTATCTGAACATCGGGTACCATTGCTAGATGGTCACTTTGATTAGTATAGAAATTGGTTTCTGTTCTACCGACTTAGGTTCGGATCTATGGGGTCACATACATTAAGAGTTCCTACCTGATCTGATGGCTGATGAAGAGTTTCAATGGTCTGAAACTCTATGGTCAAGAGTCCCACTGGATTGAAACTCTATGACCAAGAGTCCTACTAGATTGAGACTCTGAGTCCTATTTATCTAAAACTCTTTGATCATGAGTCTTGATAATCTAGGACACTATGGTCAAGAGTCCCACTAGACTCGGACTCTATGATCAAGAGTTCTACTGGATTGAAACTCTAAGTTCTACTCATTTGGAACTCTCTGATCAAAAGTTTCACTAGTCTGGGACTCTATGATCATGAGTTCGATTCATTTAGGACACTAGGTTTAAGAGTCCCACTGATTTAGGACTCTTCAAGGATTTCATGTTGATAGGACTCTGTTGTCCAATAACCTATTCGATTTGGACTAAGATATTTTTAGAGCATTAATTAGCAATTTGATTGCTAATTAGCTCAATTTGATTAAGCGATGAGGATTTGATCAAGTTCGATTGAATTTGATTCGATTGGATTTAACCCGATCAGGTCATGAGATGACCTAATCACTATGGGAGTTTTGATCCTGATTTGATCAGGACATAGATATAATTAATTTCTAATTTGATTAGAATTTTATTGGATTAGGCTAAGCCTAATTTGGTTGGATTTAACCTGGTTTAATTGGATCTAGATTAATTGGTTTGGTTGAAACCAATTAGGACCAAGTCAAATGAAGTTTAAATTCAAATTCTCCCATGCGCCCACTATTTTTGACTTTTCCACTTTGCTTCCCACGCCCTTCCTTTTATTTGTCAAATATTTTTTGAGAAATAAAATATGCACACCGAAGGAGAGTCCTTCTTTGTATTAAACATAAGGGAGGAGGCATTAGATAAGGATAAGAGGCTTATTTGATTTTTGAAATCAAGTGAGTGGTTAAAATCTCTCAACCACTCAACCCTAATTATTTTCTATGCAATTTTTCCATGGTATTCACGTTAATAAATTATGAAAATTTTTGTGTGTGCAAAAGAATGGTTAGCATTACATGGTAAAAATTTGAGGATGTTTGGGCATTAGTTTCGGACGAAAAAAATCTCGGAGTGAAGGTGAATAGGATCCTGCAGCACTTTACTTTTCCCTCATCCCTCTCTTCTCTTATGATTTTTATCTCTAAGGATATTCTATTTTTAAATATGATCTAAATAGGAATTATAGATCTAAAAGTTATCTTCTCATGAAAATTTATTTCATGAAAAAACTCCACATAGAGAGGGCGTGATAGGATTTTTAGTGTGTCAAGGTTTTTAGGCCGAGTGAAATCCTAGATTTGGAAATCTGGGTTCGGATGGAGAGATCGAGTGCTGTGAGCATCAAATCACCACCAAATTTGAAACACATCTTCACCATCCTCCAATATTTATGTTTTAATTTTTTAGAATATCTAAAAAATTAGAAAGTATATGATCGATTAGATCGATCATGATCAGTCATTGAAGGCTCTGACGAGGAGCTAGCACTCCAGTGGGGCTGATCGGGATTAGAAGCTCCGTGTGGACCAACCATAGAGGTTGGATATGTGTGTGATTGTGACGTGATACCAGAACATTATTGGGTGGACTTAGATTGCGGTGATCGACTACCTATGAAAAGGTATTATATTCTGAACACAAAGATGTAGTAAATAGTTTATTACATAGTTTTATTTTCAGATCTATTGATGTATGCATGCATATTATGTTTAGATCCTAATATGTAGGATTAAATAATTTAATATGATTAGTAGATAATTAATTAAATTAATTATTTTTTACTACATCATTGTTATTTTTGAAATATTTTTTGAAAGTAGCATGGCAAATCCTGCACTATTTTCTTCAGAAAAAAGGTCATTCTCCTCTAGGGGGAGTCCTTGTCGAAGAAATAGAATAAGTCCCAACTGATGACTCCTCCAATCCCCCATGCCATAAATAAGGATGTCGAGTGTGGATCCCGTAAAGATCAACAATAAGCTCATCGCCACTATGCAGTTAAGGTTAGCTCCGCCAACCACTATGGAGTTAGTCCAAGCTTTGACTCCACCTAAGAGGCATGCTCCATCTCTATCTCATCCAACATTGCGGCCTCTTTCTCTAGTGGCATCGACCAAGTCAGCAAAATCTAAGACAGGTCCCTCCTAATCCATGATCTAGGAGGGATTCATCACTTTAGTGAAGAAAATATGGAGCAACGACTCTACCCTTCATGATCATCAGCTTGCTCAAGGGCTAATGAAAATGGTGCTGCTCTCATCCAAGTGGTCAAAAAGGAAGCCTCATGTAAGAGCTAATTTTTAAATCTTAGAAGATCTGGAACCAGCAATCAAGAGACTCCAAACAGGAAGAGATGGCAGCAAGGAGGAGAGAGAGCACCTGGAAGGGGGGCAGCCACACTATGCATAGGGTTTAGTAGGGGTGCCTAGGGTTTGATGGTGCCTAGGACTCCTTACTTCTAGGTGGTGGCTAGGGTTTCTCCAAACAAGTGGGGCAGCAACCAAAGAGGAAGAGTGAGATTAGGAGAGAGAAAGATAGAGAGAAAAGAGTTCTGTATTCATTGGATTCATGAAAATCCTAATACATGTATATATATACAAGGCCAATGTAGCCCAACCCAAAAACTCCCGTGGCTAACCTAATAAGATTAAGTTAATCTCAAGCTTGAGTACACTCATGACTTGACTCAATCTCAACCTGTGGATCCAAGTCTAGTCTAATATAGGTTATCCCCTCAGGGCCCAAATTCACTGAACCCTAAAATCCTGAAAGCTTACAGCCTTCAGCCTAGGGCCCATACTAGCCCTAGTAAGCCCATGATCACCTCATGGGCTCCAAACCTTGAACACCTAATGCTTGGGAGCACCACACAAGGCTCTACAGCTCATATGTTGGATAAGGTAGTGGGCACCTCTTACGCTAGTCTCCTCATGGTAAGCTTTACCTTTTGTTCATATTTCTTATAGTTGCTCAACTAAAGTCTCAAACCTTATCACTTTTTGGTGCAGTTGGCACATGATATTCCTATCCTTAATGAGGGCCTCATCGAGTTCAACTAAGTGAAGCTCTCATTTGACGAGAAATTTTGGGCCTCCAAGGCTCAAGCAAAGGTCATCGAGTGGGTGAAGAAGGCAGCCAAAGATAAGGCATCCTGGGCTAGGTCCAAGCTCCTAGCAGCTCGAGAGAGAATTGAAGCCTTGAAAGGCTTCGTCATTATAGAGCATGGGGTTGCTGAGATGTATCGGTGGAAGGTGGTCGAGCTTATTGAGGCACTAGAGCTTGATGAGGCAGCGATCATTGTCGTCAAAGAAAAAGAAAAATTGATTGAGGCCTGGGCCAAAGTAGAGAAGTCGAAGGCAGTCGCTGAGACAAAGCTCAAGGCCATAGGGAATTTAAAGCCTCAGTAGCTTAAAAATATGGGTTCGAAGCCTGCAAAGCGTGGGTCACTTAGCTATTCTCAAGAGTCGATGTTAGTCTCCTTGATCCTAAAGCCAACAACAAGGACGAGGAGGATCAAATCATATCGCCAGCCATAGCTATTGAGGCTCTTGTATCTGAGCCTACCATCGAGGTTATTATCGAGCCCGCTGCTAAGGATGCTACCGAGCTTGTATCTAAGGATGCTGCCTGATTCTTGTACCTTTTGTTTTCCTTTATTTCATGTAATGAATTTCTCCATGTAATGAAGTGAACTTATCTTCATCATATTCCAATGCATTTACTTGTCGGCTCACTTAATTCTTTAGGGTCGTGTAGCTATCCGATTAGAAATTTGCTAACTTGGTCTATTGATCAAGCTGGTCTTAAAGTAGAAATCATTGGCTTGGATGAGTTTTTGAAGTCGATCCTTCTCGACAAATTTTGCCAAGTCAATGGTGCCGTCCATATCAAACCACGTAAGATGTGGTTGGAAAAATTCTAATATAGAATTTTGTGAAGGTTCCAACTTGGATTAGGATATCTTCCTATGATTGGTATTTTATTTATCACTAATTTGGAGGTCTTAGCTATAGTTGAGATATATCCATAAGGCTGATGCCTTCCAACCTAGTCATTAGGGTCTAGACCAAGGTCTAGATATCTCAGGTCAAATCTTATCTAACCATCTTTCCTCGAGGATTGAGGTTTGGCTTAGTTGTCTCGAGTTTATGCTTTAGATATCTTTAGTTGTTCTCTAATGCTTTCATTAGTGGTTTGTTGACTTTAATCGATTTATCACTTAGTTGCTTTTATGAAAGACTAGTATAGAAACTGGAAGAAGACAACTTTATTGATTTAGAAATGGATACACAACTTACTAAAAGGATATCTTTAGATTCTTGGCATTCTACGTCTGAGAAATAGAGGTGCCATCGAAGCCTTCCATTTTATAAACCCTTGGTTTGATGACTTCGATGATTTTGTAGGGCTCTTTCCAATTTGGGGCTTGTTTGCCTCGTTCTGTAGGTTTTGACACCTCGGCTCAATGAAGGATGAGGTCATCTAATTAGAATATCTTTGATTTGACTTGTGCATTGTAGTAGTGAGCTACCTATTTCTGGCATGAAGCCATTTTGATCCGAGCTCATTTTCTTTTTTCTTTTAGCAAATCTAAGGTTGTTCAAAGTTGATCTAGATTTTCTTCCACGTTGTCATGCTCCACCCTAGTTGTGGGCATCTTGATTTCAATGGGAATGACTGCTTTAGCACCAAAAGTGAGGTTAAAGGATGTTTCCTTGGTAGGCATCTGTTTGATAAGCCCACAGCATAATGTAGAGTCCTCAGTCCAAAGCCCTTTGGTTTGATAGAGCCTTGTCTTTAAATCTTGCAAAATCATGCAATTGGTCACCCTGACTTCTCTAATAGATTGTGGGTGGCCAACCAAAGTAAGTTTACGATTGATATGAAGCTCTGAGCAAAACTCTCTAAACTTTGAATTATCGAATTATTGCCTATTGTCAGTAATGATGGCTCACGATAATCCAAACTGGCATATAATTGACTTTCAAACAAAGTTTCAAACCTTCTTCTCTATGATCTGGGCCAAAGGTTGTTGCCCAGTTATGCAACCTGAGAGGGGGGATGATGAATTGGGTTTCTTTAAAAAATTTAAAGGTAAAAATATAATTGCAAGATGTGCTGTTAATGTTTTAAGTGAAGTGAGGTGAGTGAGACAAGTATGGTAGAAGAGCTTAATTTTAAAAAAAAAAAGTTAACACAATAAAGCAAATAAAGAGGATAGAGAGACAATAACACGACAAGAGGATGTATAGTGGTTTGGTGTTAATCTTGTACCTACATCCATTTTCTAAGCTCCTACTTGAAAATTTCAATCTACTATTTGTGTTCAACCAAATACAATATCCGATGCCCTGACCCTAGCTATCCTAAGCTAAACACTTATTTTTCGGATACAAGTCAATCCAAAACACTCCAATTTAAGGTTCGGATTAACGTTTCAAAGCTTTGAAAATTTCTAAAACTTGAGCCCCAAAATAGTGAATAGAATATAAAAAGAAAATACAAGTTCAACACAATTAGCTCCTTAATGAGCATAATAAAACTTTAAAAACTCTTAACATAAATTAGAGGAAGCTTTTAAGAATCCTCTTCAAAGGATTGAAGACTTGAATGAGAGTTGGAGAAGTGGTTGAGCTTGAAATCAATGCTTCTCTTGCTTAGGACTTTGGTTTCTTTAAGCTGAATAATCTCTAGATTTTTTAAGGTTTTTCTTCATTTTTGAATGCTTTTAAACCTTCATTGAATGCTAAAAGAAGAGCAGTAGCAATTTGTAGCCATTACAAAAAATCTAGATAGCATTAAATACGTCAAGATGGAGAAAAAATAACCATTACAGAATTTTCTATCATAGGAGGTGACCCATGGGTCGACCCCTGGAAAAGGGCTATCCCATGAGATGCCCTTTTTGCAACAGGTGATGAAGATGGACTTTCTATATTTTGTACATAGAATTTATTAAGAATTATGTTCTAAAGCCAATCATCAGTCTATTGATGGTTGTGCTAATTTATACTTATAAATGATTTATTGAATAAAATATTATTTTGGTATTTTCATCCTAAAGATTGCATCTTCTAATGAACTTTTTTTATTGTGATGAAGTCCTTAGGACTATCTAATTTCAAAAAGAAGATTTATCGATTAGTCCTTAAACTGTTCACGATCAAATGATACGTTGTTAATTAGGATGATAATGTTTATCGAGTATAGATCGTTATATGCCATATAGGTTGGTTGTCCTCTTAACCAAGGAGTGTGAAGATACTAGTATGGCATATAGGTGAGATATAAGGATACATCATCATTGAACATGATTAATTTTAGAGTATCTACTATCAAGAATTGCTCTGATGGGATATAGGTATAAGTATTCCTTAGACCTAAGATCACCATGATAGCTCGCAAGCAACTCACTGTACTTTGGTGCCAAACTATTTAAATTTTTAATTCAGTTAAGAAAGATTTTTAGGCACAGTCAAGTACTTACGAAATTGGTGAGTGATCAAGATGGGATTGACCACTTCAAAAGATTGGAGAAAATGCAATGCTGTATTTCAATTTAGCAAAATCTTGGTCAGGATAATCCATGAGATGGATTTACTATTTTGAAATATAATGTGGATGACCTAATCAGGATTGACAATCAAACTCTGAGTCATCCTATGAGCATTAAGGTCAAGAAGATGAATTATATAAAAACTATATCCACATGGATTCTAAGAGTGTTGCTTTATACATTCGACCTATCCAGTCATCAGGTATCATTGCTAGATGGTCACTTTAATTGGTATAAAAATTTATTCTTATACTACTAGCTTATGTTTAAACCTATGGGGTTATACACATAAAATGTCTCGATATGATCGAATGGTTGATCAACAATTTAGAATCGTTCTTAGGTCAAAAAATCAATATGATTGATATTTGATCTAGTATAAGTGTTGCAAGAGGATCGATTAGCAATTGAATTATTTTTTAGCTTAATTTAATTAAGCCAAAGGATTAAGATTAAGTTTAATTAAATATAATTTAATTAAATTTAGTTTCAGCTTTATTGGATCAAGTTCAATTAGTTTATTGAATAAGCCAATTATAAAGAAAAATAAATTTCTGTTCAATTAGGACTTGTATGCAATCAATTTTTAATTTGATTAGAAATTAAATTAAATTTAAATTTAATTTAATCTAATTTAATTAGACTCTTAGTTGAAATAAAATTATCTCTAATTGGATTCCATTAATTTTAATTTAATTGGGTTCAAATAATAACTTGGATCAATTAAAAACTAGAAGTCCTGGTGTGACTAGGATTTCTCCTTCTTGCGCCACCTTGCTTTCCATGCCCACCCACACCAATTTTCTTGGAATTTTTTTGAAAAAAATTATTTTTAGAGAGTATCCATACCCTTTTTATATCTCTCATCATTTTAAAAGTAAATTGATTATGGAATAGGTCAAAACAAATAAGTTGTTTTGACCTAGGTCTCTATTTGATAAAGTTTGACACATCATCTTTCCTTATTTCTTTAAGGCACCAAACCACCTGATTTTCCTCTAATTTTTTTTGTGAAAAATAGAAGACTTATTTTCACATATTTTTTAGGGTCCACAAAAGAAAATAAAGAGAGGATGCCCAACAATTGGGTGCCCCAATCCTTGCTCAAATTGGACCTACCTTTCTAGGTATTTGACCTAGATAAAGACTCTATCATAACTCTCTATTTTAAGGGAGTTAGGACATGAGTTTTCTACAGGTTTTAGAACTCTGAGAGAGATTTTGGACATGGGGAGCTTGGGTGCAAAGAAGATTTGGGTGAGATGCTTCATTGAGACACAACCTATTGTGTCTTGGTGAGAGAAAAAAAAGGAGAAGAATGGGTTCTTCTCTAGGATTTTTTCTTGATCCCTTCCTCCTACTTTTTATGATTTTTGAGAGGTGTCTCTACTTCACAAATCTCTTTCCTTCCTTCTAAAAATTAGAGAATCCAATATTTAAAAAAGAAGGATCCAGATCAGCCATCAAAAGAAGGATCAGTATAGTACTAGCATACTATACTGATTTTCTGCATCGAACTTTAGATCGAGGATCGAGACCTTGTGTGGACATCCTATAAAGGTCAAACATGTCTATGACTTGGAGTGATGACCTTAGTCTCGGATCAGTGAGTTAGAGAAGTCATCTTGCAAAGGCAAGGTTGAAACGATCTTCCTTATGTATCTAGATCAGATCTAGAATTGCTTAGATGTTGATATGATCAATATCACCTTTTTGATTATTTATATTTTTAGATTTAATAGTATACTTATATCATGTGATAGGATCCTAGATTTAGAGTTCTTTTATAGATTTTAAATTAATTAATATGATTAATTTATTGCTTATATTGTTTGATTTCTGAAAAAATTTTGAAATCTATCCTTGAAATCCTAGATCATTTCCTTCAATTGGTATCAGAACATAGGTTCTTTATTACATGATTTATGATGCATGTTTAGATTATTTTTTAAATTAGATCTGAATTATAATCTATGGTTTGAATTTAAAATTAAAAAATAGATCACATAAACTGATTTATAAGGTTGTCCTGCTGTAAGATTTATCCCTTAAAGTGTAAAGATTATCCTAGTTCATACAGATCCAATATTAATCATAAATTATTAGATATGATCTATATTAATTTATGATTAACTTAGTTTAAAATTATTTAAATTTAAAAATTAATATTTTAGATTGTACGAACTGATTTTATAGGATTGTCCTATTGTAAGATTTATCACTTATAGTGAAAAGGTTGTCCTAGTACATGCTGATCTAAAATTCTAATCATAAAATTTTAGATTACATATAAGAAATTTAATGATTTGATTAAAAGTATTTCAATCTAATTTTTATCATCATAAATATATTAAATTTGATTTAAGATTATTTATGATAGATTAATATTGAAATTGTTTCAATCTTGAATTATATGAATCTAGATCTAAAGTAGATTCATGTTTATTTTTGATTTGTATATTGATTATGAATCAAATATACAACTTGGTTAATAGAATTATATTATAAAAATATTTTACAAACATGAAAATTATTTTTGAAATGCCAAACCCTAGCCCTCATTTCAAAACTTAATTAAGAATTAAGAAGTTATTTATTTAGGATATAGGATTATGAATTGAAGATCCTAAGACACAAATCATAATACTTAGATTAATGGATTAGTGAGAATTAGATCCATTAATTGGGTTAGACCTAAGGTTAGATTAAAAAATGGACTTAATTAGAGAATTTACTAAATCTAATCAATAGTTCTTATAGATTAAGTCAAGGATTTTCTACATCAATTACAATAGTTGTAGTTGGTCAAGTCCATATCTTTAATGAGAACCAAGATGGATTTGATTCTTAGCTATGCGGTCTAGCACGAACTATTAGGTTGATCCAATCAAAACTAATTAACCAGTTGGTATCTAAGATAAGTCTAGCAATCCAGACTGATGATTTTTAATTGGCAACCTAATTATCTCGCCATTTTTTATGGTGTCTAAGGGAAGCTTTGGCAGATCCTTCCATCGATCTTACTTATCTGATCTTCTTGGTGAAATTATATTTTGATCAGATCACTTGATAATTTGAGCTGACTCATGTCAGCTACGTAAATCAGTGTGACTGATTTAGATGCTCCTAGACTAGCCTATCAATGGTCTTCCTTAATCTGATTTAGTGAAGCTAGCATGAGGATCATGATTAGGTGGTTTCTCTGATTCTCTTTTCTAAACCAAATAAATTAAATTCTTTAAAATTATTAGATCCTTAAAAATGAAATAGTTTGATGATAATTAATTCATAGCCTCCCATTAAGTGGATGATAATGGGTTCATTACTTGGATAATCATTGGAGGCCCAAAGGCCTGATGCTCATGGCTAATGAAATTATCATTCATAATATGATTTCTTAGCAACATCTCTCTAAATGATGGTTAGGTTAACCAACTATAGCTGGACTTAATCATTCATTAGTTAGATGGATGAAGTATAGTCATGTTAATGGTTGGACCTAACCAGGACTTGCAGTGGAGGCCCTAGCATACTGAAAAGATACCTGAGATAAAATTAAATTACTAAAAATTATTTAGAAAAATAATTAGTTATAAACCTATCTTTATATGTATATGGGTTAGCCAACCATAGTTGGGCTTGTGTACAGTCTATGTGGATTCTAATATCCACTAAGAAATTAGGATGATTCCTTAAATTGGAGGTAGAGGCTACCAATTCGAATAAAATAGTGAGAGAATCTTTTGATTAAAGTCTAAATCTTAAGAATTAATAAGTTATTTACTAATTAGGCTTTTGATTCTCCTTTATGTAATTAAACCCAAACCATAATTGCTTCACTCACTGTTAGATAGTGATAAACTTATGGGATCCAACTTCAATAATAAGTATCGAAAGTTGAATATTATTCAGCAGCATGAAGTGGTTCGTGCTGGGGCCTCTAGTTCAGGCAGAGTATTTCTACTATAAGGAGCAGGAACATTGGAAGAGAAACAATTCTTAGTATCTTGCTTTTCATGACCCCAACAGGCTGAATAAAAAAAAAGAGTAAGAAGTTGCTGATCAAAGATGTTATATGATAACATCTTATAATTTTTTTATTTGTGATACTACTATCTGAATATTGAATACCAGAAGTCCAGTTCATATTTACAATACATTACAAGAACTTTAAATTAGTAAAAAATTTAAAAATAATAGGCGATTCCTGAATGTTGGAGATGGAAGGTTTGTTCCAGTTCTAGCTGTGGGAATAGTTTAACTTATTTTCAGTACTAACATTATTTCTTTAAATAAATATCATTATTATCCTTTTCTGATGAATATAATTTTTATTGATCTTTTGGTTAAAGATGGTTATCATTTATCAATAAAAAAATTATTATGATATCATTATGAATGATGTTACGATAATGCAAAGATAACAAAAAAATGATATTTATATTTTATCACAGCCTATGAGTATAATGTATATTTCTAAAAAATATCCTAGATTAGATTATGTCTCTGATATCTACCTATAGCACTGTAGGATATATTAATAAGAATAGGATAAATAGGTTGACTCAAGAGAGAATCTTCAAAGTCAGTGATTGTGAATTACTTCCAACCTGTGAGTCATGTCTTCTTGAAAAAATGACCAAGTCATTTTTTTACTGAAAAAGATGAAAAAGCTACTAAGCTCTTAGATCTAGTACATACTGATGTATGTGGACCTATGAGTACAAGTGCTAGAGGTGGATATTTTTAATTCATTACTTTCATAGATGATCTATCGAGATTTGGATACGTTTATCTGATGAAATATAAGTCAAATTTATTTAAAATATTTAAATAATTCTAAAATAAAGTAAAAAAATAAATTAGAAAGAGTATTAAAACTCTTCAATCGGATCGAGAAGATGAATATCTGTCCAGTGAGTTCTTGACATATCTAGGAGAAAATGAGATTCTCTCGCAATGGACACCTCCAGGGATGCCACGGTATAATGATGTATCGAAAAGGAGGAGTCAAATCTTGTTAGACTTGATTCGATTTATGATAGATTTGCTAGTCTGGCAATTTTATTTTAGGGTTATGCTCTTGAGACTGCATGTTATATATTGAATAATGTACCAAGTAAATCTATCGCAAAGACTTCATATAAGATATGGATGGGGCATAGGCCTATACTCTCTTACCTATGGGTTTGGATTTGTCTAGCCTATATCAAACATTTGCATATAGATAAACTTAGACCCCGATCTGATAAGTGTGTGTTTATAGGGTATCCAAAGAAATTTAAGAGTTACTATTTCTACCATGCTAAAGAACAAAAGGTGTTCGTCAATCTTAAGGCAATTTTTTTAGAAAAAAATATTTCTTAGTGAAAAAACTATTGCCTCTAAGGTTGAACTTAAGAAAGTTCAATAGGTAGAAAAATCAACACCAATAGCTAAACCAAAATCAGATTTGATCATATCAAATCTGATGCCTAGTGAACTTGCACCATTAAGGCAATTCGAGATGGTTTATTAGTTCGAGATGATGATCCTATCAAATTCGATGAGAATGATGACAATCCAATCACCTATATGGATGCAATACAGAGATCTGATTTTGAAAAATGGCTTGAGACCATAAAATTCAAGATGGAATTCATGAAGGTCAATGATGTGTAGACATTAGTTGGCCCACTTGAGGGGGTTAAATTCATTAAGTTTAAGTAGATTTTTAAGAGAAAAAAGGGTACAGATGGAAAGATGGAGACCTATAAAGCCAGTCTGGTTGTCAAGAGATATCGTTAACATTATGGTATTCACTATGATGAGACATTCTATCCTGTGGCAATATTCAAATCTATTTGGATAATGCTTGCAATAGCTGTCCATCTGGACTATGAGATCTGGCAAATGGACGTGAAGATAGCTTTTCTAAATGGAGAGCTGATCGAAGAGGTGTATATGATATAACTTGAGGAGTTCACATCCATAGATGAGTCAAGCTGTGCAAGCTTTGGAGATCTATTTATGGATTGAAGTAAGTATCTCGAAGTTGGAACATGCATTTTAAAAAGGTAATCAAAACATATGGCTTCGTTAAGAACAGAGAAGAGCCCTACATTTTTAAATGGATAAATGGTCCGATAGTGGTATTTCTTGTCTTGTATGTGGATGACATTTTCTTAATCGAGAATGACATCCCATTTTGTAAGGAATAAAAATATGATTGTCATCTCAGTTCTCCATGAAGGATTTGGGTGAAGCATCCTACATCTTAGGGATGAAGATCTATAAGGATAGATCTAAGAGGATGCTTAGATTATCCCAGTCCATGTACATAGAAACCATGGTGAAGAGGTTCAGCATGAAGAATTCCAAAAAAAGCTATCTTTCAATAGGCCAAAAAATTTTTCTCTCTAAGAATGATTGTCCGATACTCCTGAAGAGAGAGCATATGAATAGAATCCTATATGTTTCAACAGTAGAATCTATCATATACACTAGGACATGTATGAGACCAAATATGGCATACTCACTAGGAGTAGTGAGTAGATACCAATCTGATTCAGAAGAGAACCATTGGAAGGTTGTGAAAACCATCCTTAAGTATTTAAGAAATACTAAGGACCAATGGTTGATCTATGGTAAGTCAGATCTAATACTAGTAGGGTTTACCGATTCTAGCTTTTAATCTGACCATGATGATAGCAAAAATATGTCGGGTTATATCTTTACCCTAAATGGTGGAGCCATTTGCTGGAAGAGTTTCAAGCAACACGCTATGGGAAACTCTATATACAAAATAGAGTACATCACAACATCAGATGCCATGAAGAAAGCTATGTGGCTAAGAAAGTTCATCATCGAGCTTGGAGTAGCATCCTCTCTTGATGGTCTGGTCCTGCTCTATTGCGACAGTACTGGTGCCATTGTTCAGATGAAGAAATCGAAGGCACACTAACGGATAAAGCACATACTGCGCCACTACCACCTGGTCTAGAAGATCATGGATTGAGGTAACGTCGACCTTCAGAAGATCGACGGAAAGAAAAACCTGGCCGCCCTCTTCACTAGAGCCCTAGCAGTAAAGAAGTTCGACGACCACAAGTCGAAAATGGATAATAGATACTGTATCGAGTAGCTATAGGATAAGTGGGAGTTATTAAAAATTATGTCCTAAAGCCAATCATCAATCTATTGATGATTATGCCAATTTATACTTATAAATAATTTATTAAATAAAAAATTATTTTAGCATTTTCATCAGAAAGATTGCATCTTCTAATGAACTTCTTTTATTATGATAAAGTCCTTAGAACTATCTAACTTTGATAAAGAGAGAATTTATCGATTAGTCCTTAAACTATTCACAATCAAATGATAGTTGTTAATTATGATGACAATGTTTATCGAGTGTGTTAGATATATGTGCCCTAGAAGCCAGAATTGGCTGACACTTGTAATACACTTCTAGGGGCAAAATTCTAATTTTGACTAAAATCAATAAATAGGTTATTTTCTATCACATATGTGTATTTAGTGTCTGTGATACATCCTTTGAGTTAATGGCAATGATAATTCATATTTTCAAGAGTTGAAAATTTAAGACATGAATAATCATTATTAACTCATAAATTACACCTGACCATAGGATCATCACGAGGATGGTGATTGATCCGGAAGGTTGGTGTACAATCGCTTCTCTTTAGTAGATGAGTCTTGAGTCTACGGTGTGGAGACACCGGAGCGAGAGTACAGGTACTCGTTAGAGAACGAGGGCACTGAGCGTGACCACCTCGAGTAGTCATTAGGGAGTCTACCTTCTCGTCAATGACTGACTCGATGCTGCAGTAGTGTGTCTGGTTCTTTGACCTGAGGTGCATCGGCAGTTCACCTTGAGGGTGTTATAGTTTGACTACACCATTACTCGGTCTCCTAGCCATATGGAACCCTGAGGTGTATGTTGGCTATAGCATGTTCATTGTAGGAACTGGATGGCATCAAGATGGAATCTATCTACCTCGGTGGTAGAGGAGCAGCCCTATGATGATCATGAGAATCAAGTCCAGAAGTCCCATGGCCATGGCAGAGTGAAATAATAGAAAGAGTTTCTATTTAGATTTTCACATTGGACTTGAATCGAATGATTACATCATATGACAGAGACTAGGGTTTGACGAGTTCACCTTAACCCTAATCTGATCGGGGCTCAAGATAGAAGAACTTAATCACACAGGTAGCTGCACCAAGAGGTTCGCATTCAGCTCTGATGGGTTGCCACCATATACTGCTAGGTGTCACTGGTGGATTTTGGGAGCAATTAGAATGATTTAGATGATCGATCATTCTAGCTGTTCGAATCAGAAGAGTTCTGATCCATCGAAAGGAGTTTCGATGATGTCGATGATAGAGATCATGACATATCCCATTACCATACAGAACTGAACCTAACTGGGTCACACAAACAAGGGTTTGAATCTGGTGATCATCAATTGAACTGATCTAGTTCAATTGATCTGAATGAGATTCAATTAGGTTCAAGAAAATCGTGCTAGCACTCGATTGAACCTAACGTTCTTCTTTTGCTATCATAAATAAGTTGTCCTGTCTGAGCCAAAGGAGTTTGTGCTCAATCAGAGGCCTTCATATGGTCTGACTGGAGGTTGTCCAAGTCAGAAAAGGTTGTCTTATTTTGTAAGACATTACCTGCCATTTTTGGTCACCTGCCATTTCTTGTTCTTTGACTTTGGTCAAAAGTCTACCTTTGACTGGTCAAATGTTGACCATTGACACTTTGACTTTTGACCACATGTCATGCACCTATTGGAGAGCTGGTGGGGGCCTGTCCCCCTGCCAGAACCTGGCAAGGAGGAGGGCGCACGCCACCCTTGGCGTGGCGTGCGCCCAAGTTGGAGGCGCCTAGGAGTCCTTGTTGGACAAGGACTCCATCTCCTTTTTGGATTCCAATTAGAGTTCTCCTAAGAACCAACTTTGACTGGTCTTAGGCACCCTCTAAGGAGGAATCCAGGGGACTCTATTCCCACCAATCAGATTTAGATCTGATTTCACAAAGGGTTGTGATTGGTTGGGAAGAAGAGGAGTTGGATCACAGCTTAGTCTATAAATAAGACCCTGCGCCCAACTCAGATTGTGATTCAATTGAGAATTGAAAACCCCATGCCCCAAGGCTGCCTCTCCCCTCCTTCCTCCATGCCAAAGCCACCTTCTCCCTCTCCTCTCCACGTCCAAAAGGAGTTTTGGACCTTGGTTGGTGCGATCCAGATCAAAGAAAGGCGATCAAAAGCTAAGAAGGCTGCGCTGCTGCAAAGGACGACTGCTGATCTTCAAAAGAGTTTTGAAGATCCTCCAGATCAGATCCAGATCTAATTTTTGGAGATGTGATAGAGAAGAAGAGGATCTCCAGATCCAGCCTGAGTGGATACCGGTAGAGGCCAGGCGCTTGCGTGGCTAGATCCAGAACCTTCCGCTGCAAACAGGATCATCAACAGGGTAATAGGATTACCCAAATCAGGTAAATTAAATTTGATTTAATTTATCTTATTTTATTTTATTTATTAAAATAATAAGAATCAGATCTAAACATATCAAGATCTGATTGGGATCAAGAGAAAAATTTTTTGAAATATATCTCTTGATCTGATCAGATCTGAACGAACCTGGATCCGAAAAATCAGGATTTTCCTTCAACTGGTATCAGAGCCATGGTTCTAAAATTGTTTAGATCTGAATTTTAAATTTATTTTAATTAAAAAATAAGTGATTTTAGATGTCACATGAGATGTGATCAGATCTAAAATCAGAAAAAATTAAAATTAAATGATTTGGATCTAAGATTAGAAGATATGCATGACTAGTTCTAGAAATAGAATAGTTCTATAGAATAGTCTTGCATGTTTTTGATTTAATCTGATTAAATCATATTTTAGATCTTTTTATTTACTATTTTTTGATATTATAAGTGTTATAATAACATCTAAAAAATAGCAAATAAAATTATTTAATTTTAAATATCATATGAGATATGATTGATGCATGTCTAGACTAGTTGTAGAATAGTTCTACATAATTGTCTAGATTAGAATTTATTTTGATTAGATCAATTTAAATCTAATTTTTTAGATTATTATGAGATAATTTAGATCTGAAAATATGCATGATTCGATACATGAGATGTATGCAAAATATGCCATGATTAGATCTAATTTGTATATGAGATATATGATATAGATCTATAAACTGTTTTGTAGTATTGAATGTTCCTGATTAAGGCGTTCCTCTTGGCCGTCCGGTCATAAGAACGAAGAAGGGTTTAAAGGCCCTCTCTTCCCATTCGATGGGGTGTTCTTATGATGTGTAGGGGTGCTGCGTGTTCGTCCTTAATCAGAAACCCAAAACTTACTTTCTGCAAAACCCTAGATCCTGAAACCCTAGGATTTATTGTGCATATTTTGTTTATGAACCCTACTTAATTAAGAATTAAGTTTATGGAATATTAATTAGGTCTAAAATTGAGAATTTCAGATCTAAGACATATTCATAATACTGGGTTCGGGCTTGGGTAGCTCAATTAGGTCTAAGCGGTTGATCAAACCGAATCAAGAGTTGGTTAGATGGGATCAACAATGCTTAAATTGACCAGCCTAATAGGATTAAGTCTGGGTCAAGATCGAGTCACGATCAAGCAAGACCTAATTAGGCTCAGAGGTTAGAGTCTGGATTGTAGGCTAACCCAATTGGTTCTGGCTCAATAATTTGGTGTCTAAGGTAAGTTTGGCACATACGACCGACTGGTTTTTAATTGGAAGCTACTCGACCTGAATGCATTCTTGTACGAGTTAATGGCATATTCCTTCCACCGGTCTCACTTACCTGGCCATATCTGTTGACACAGTTCTGATCTGAGGTGGTCAATAATCCGAGCTAACCCATGCCACTAGGTTAGTCATAATTGTTATGACTATGCCAAGTCTAGTTTAATGAGACCTGAATCAATTCTCCCTAAGAAAAGATTAAGTCTGAGGTCTTCCACCATTGTAGATGTGCGGGCCCTTCCCGGGGTTGATTGTTCTCGGCTGGATACAGTGGCTCAGTTGCACCGGGAAGATGCAACCATGTCTATTAGGCATTGGATGCTATGGGCTGGAGGATGAGTTGGGCTCAATATTTCGGATACGGTGAGAGACTCAATTAGGAACCCAGTCTATGCAAATGGTGGGTCTGACTTAACTAAGGAGTGGATCAATATTTCGGATACGGTGAGATTCATGAATTAGAGACCAAGTTTGGGTGCACCATGATTAGAGAATCATTGAACAAGAGTTGTTCACTCATTGGCTAACCCATCACCAATAACTGTTAGGTGAGGTGATGAGTCAGTTGGTGAGACCGCACCACCCACTAGAAATCATTAATCATGGAGATTTTTGCATCTCTACAGAGGGAGTGTAGGGATCCGAGAAAATAGTGGGAGCTAATTTGTTTAAAAATAAAATCCCTAAACAAATTGGTCAAGTCAAAATTACAGTATCTAACTAGAATCTTTGACTCTCTACAGGAAAATGTCTGCGTCCAACCCATTGGCACGTATCCTGGACACACATAGACTGACTGGACCCAATTATAAAGATTGGCTCAGGAACTACAAAATTATTTTGGGTTCGAGAAGTTAACCCATGTTTTGGACCAGGACCCTCCCACCTTACCAGCCCGTCCATCTGTTGAACAGAGAGCGTCTCTGGAAAAAATGGATAGACGAAGATAATAAGGCCAGATATTACATGTTGGGCTCGATGTCTGATGAGCTCCAGCGCCAACATGAAGGATATCGGGACTGCTCGCCAAATGTTGGCTCACCTGCAGGAGATGTTTGGTGAACAGAGTCGCGCAGCCAAATATCAAGTCACGAAATGACTTTTTAAGGCTAAGATGCGTGATGGGCAGTCAGTCCAAGATCACTGTCTGACAATGATCAAGGACATGGAAGAGCTTGAGAAGCTCGGTGTGAAGTTAGGACTTGGACCTGCAGAACGATATTATTCTGCAATCCTTGACTGATGCATATGGGCAATTCATCATGAATTACCACATGCATAAACTTCAAAATTCCTTGGCCGAATTAATGAATATGCTGGTTACCGCTGAGCTTTCTATGAAAGGTTCTAAAGGCTCAGTTCTTGCTATGGAACGGACTTCTTCCAAAAGAAAGTCTTATGGAAAGAAAAAGAAGTCTGTGAAAAAGCAAAAGGTGGAAGGATCAAAGAAGAAGAAGGCAGAGCCGAAGAAAAAGGCCGATGTCAAAGGAAAGTGTTTCCATTGCAACAGCGACGGCCATTGGAAGCGGAACTGCCCTACTTACCTGGCCACCCTGAAGAACAAGAAGGAAGGTCCTTCTGGAGGTATGCTCGTTATTGAGTCTAACCTTACGATTTCTTCTGCATCCAGTTGGGTGCTTGACTCTGGTTCTAGTGCTCATCTGTGCACTTCCATGCAGGGTCTTGAGGATAGCAGGAGGCTGAGGGATGGAGACATGATCCTACGCATCGGTAATGGAGCAAGAGTTGCTGCAGTAGCCGTGGGAACATACCCTCTTCGATTACCATCTGGTTTAGACTTAGTTTTGAAAGACTGTTATTATGTGCCTGCAGCTAGCAGGAATTTGATTTCTGTTTCATGCTTAGCACAAGAAGGCTTATGTGATTACCTTCTTTAAGGACCATTGTAACATTCTTTATGAAAGAAATAAAATTGCAAATGGTTTCCTTATTAATGGTCTTTATCAGCTACATATTGATGTACCTGTTCTAACTATCGAGCAAAACGTGAATGCCAAACGACCTAGGGATAGTCCAAACGACAGATATCTATGGCACCTGAGATTAGGTCATATAGCAGAAGATAGGATCAACAAATTGGAGAAAAATGGGCTATTGAGTCCATTGACTTTCGAGTCATATCCAACTTGTGAATCTTGTCTTCAAGGCAAAATGACTAAACTCCCTTTTGTTGGACATGGGGAGAGGGCCACAGATCTCCTTGCCCTAGTACATACTGATGTGTGCGGCCCATTTGATGTGCCGGCTAGAGGCAATTTTGTCTACTTCATTACCTTTACCGATGATCTGTCTAGGTATGGGTATGTGTATCTTATGAGACACAAGTCTGAAGCTTTTGAAAAGTTCAAAGAATTCAGACATGAAGTAGAAAAACAAACTGGAAAACCCATTAAGGTTCTTCGATCAGATCGAGGAGGTGAATACCTTAGCCGAGAATTCCTAGACTATCTCAAGGAAAATGGCATAGTCTCTCAATGGACTCCACCAGGAACACCTCAACTCAACGGGGTTTCAGAATGGAGAAATCGGACTCTATTGGATATGGTTCGATCCATGATGAGCTTCACAGACCTCCCTGATTTTCTTTGGGGACACTCATTGTTAACTTCAATTTATCTACTGAATAGGGTTCCCTCTAAAACCGTTCCTACCACACCGTATGAGATATGGCACGGTAAGAAACCAAGTCTGAGTCATCTCAGAATTTGGGGTTGTCCGGCTCATGTCAAAAGACAACAAGCGGACAAGTTAGAGTTTAGGTCCTTTAGAGCTCGATTCATAGGATATCCTAAAGAGTCATTAGGATACTATTTCTACATTCCAGAAGACCACAATGTGATTGTGAGTCGACATGCCATCTTTCTTGAAAAATAGTTTATTCAAGATAGCGGCATTGGAAAGCAGATTAAGCTTGATGAGAAAGTCTCACAAGTAGAACGAGCTAAGGACCAAGTTGGAACCAAATCAGGTTGAGCCAATAAGAACACTACCTCCTCCACCTCGTAGATCGGAAAGAGTTTTCCCATCCCCCTGAAAGATACTTAGGTATTATTTCAGAGGATGTAGAGAAAATGTTCCTCGTAGGTAATGGTGCTCATGGTGATGATCCCAAAACCTACAACGAGGCGATATCAGATATCGACTCCGAGAAATGGCTAGAGGCAATGCAGTCAGAAATTGACTCGATGCACTCAAACCAAGTCTGGACCTTGGTAGATCCACCAGAAGGTATAGTACCTATTGGGTGTAAATGGATCTTCAAGAGAAAGATTGGTGCAGATGGGAATGTGGAGACATTCAAGGCTAGACTAGTGGCAAAAGGTTATAGTCAACGCGAAGGCATTGACTATCAGGATACCTTTTCCCCAGTAGGCTATGCTAAAATCCATCCGCACATTGCTTGCCGTTGCAGCCTATTTCGATTATGAAATATGGCAAATGGACGTGAAAACGGCATTCTTAAATGGATATCTTGAGGAAGATATCTATATGGAACAGCCGCTAGGTTTCACATCCAGTGATACTGATCACAAGGTTTGCAAGCTGCAAAGGTCCATATATGGACTTAAGCAAGCATCTCGGAGCTGGAACACTCATTTCAATGATGTGATCAAAAAGTTTGGTTTCATCAAAAATGAAGAGGAACCATCTGATTTTTCGGTCCAGGTTCGTTCAGATCTGATTAGATCAAGAGATATATTTCAAAAATTTTTCTCTTGATCTCAATCAGATCTTGATATGTTTCAGATCTGATTCTTATTATTTTAATAATAAAAATAAAATAAGATAAATTAAATCAAATTTAATTTACCTGATTTGGGTAATCCTATTACCCTGTAGATGATCCTGATTGCAGCGGAAGGTTCTGGATCTAGCCACGCAAGCGCCTGGCCTCTACCGGTATCCACTCGGGCTTGGATCTGGAGATCCTCTTCTTCTCTATCACACCTCCAAAAATCAGATCTGGATCTGATCTGGAGGATCTTCAAAACTCCTTTTGAAGATCTGCAGTCGTCCTTTTGCAGCAGCGCAGCCTTCTTGCTTTTGATCGCCTTTCTTTGATCTGAATCGCACCAACCAAGTCCAAAACTCTTTTGGACGTGGAGAGCAAGGGGAGAAGAGACTTTGGCATGGAGAAGGAGGGGAGAGGCAGCCTTGGGGCGTGGGGAATTTGATTCAATTCAATTACTTTTTTGAGTTGGGCGCAGGGTCTTATTTATAGACTCTTGTGATCCAACTCCTCTTCTTCCCAACCAATCACAACCCTTTGTGAAATCAGATCTAAATCTGATTGGTGGGAATAGAGTCCCCTGGATTCCTCCTTAGAGGGTGCCTAAGACCAGTCAAAGTTGGTTCTTAGTAGAACTCTAATTGGAATCCAAAAGGGAGGTGGAGTCCTTGTCCAACAAGGACTCCTAGGCGCCTCCAACTTGGGCTCACGCCACCCTTGGCGTGCGCCCTTCTCCTTGCCAGGTTCTGGCAGGGGGACAGGCCCCCACCAGCTCTCCAATAGGTGCATGACATGTGGTCAAAAGTCAAAGTGTCAATGGTCAACGTTTGACCAGTCAAAGGTAGACTTTTGACCAAAGTCAAAGAACAAGAAATGGCAGGTGACCAAAAATGGCAGGTAATGTCTTACAAAATAAGACAACCTATTTCTGACTTGGACAACCTCCAGTCAGACATATGAAGGCCTCTGATTGAGCACAAACTCCTTTGGCTCAGTCAGGACAACTTATTTATGATAGTAAAAGAAGAACGTTAGGTTCAATCGAGTGCTAGCACGATTTCCTTGAACCTAATTGAATCTCATTCAGATCAATTGAACTAGATCAGTTCAATTGATGATCACCAGATTCAAACCCTTGTTTGTGTGACCCAGTTAGGTTCAGTTCTGTATGGTAATGGGATATGTCATGATCTCTATCATCGACATCATCGAAACTCCTTTCGATGGATCAGAACTCTTCTGATTCGAACAGCTAGAATGATCGATCATCTAAATCATTCTAATTGCTCCCAAAATCCACCAGTGACACCTAGCAGTATATGGTGGCAACCCATCAGAGCTGAATGCGAACCTCTTGGTGCAGCTACCTGTGTGATTAAGTTCTTCTATCTTGAGCCCCGATCAGATTAGGGTTAAGGTGAACTCGTCAAACCCTAGTCTCTGTCATATGATGTAATCATTCGATTCGAGTCCAATGTGAAAATCTAAATAGAAACTCTTTCTATTATTTCACTCTACCATGGCCATGGATTTCTGGACTTGATTCTCATGATCATCATAGGGCTGCTCCTCTACCACCGAGGTAGATAGATTCCATCTTGATGCAATCCAGTTCCTACAATGAACATGCTATAGCCAACATACACCTCAGGGTTCCATATGGCTAGGAGACCGAGTAATGGTGTAGTCAAACTATAACACCCTCAAGGTGAACTGCCGATGCATCTCAGGTCAAAGAACCAGACACACTACTGCAGCATCGAGTCAGTCATTGACGAGAAGGTAGACTTCCTAATGACTACTCGAGGTGGTCACGCTCAGTGCCCTCGTTCTCTAACGAGTACCTGTACTCTCGCTCCGGTGTCTCCACACCGTAGACTCAAGACTCATCTACTAAAGAGAAGCGATTGTACACCAACCTTCCGGATCAATCACCATCCTCGTGATGATCCTATGGTCGGGAGCATTTTATGAGTTAATAATGATTATTCATGTCTTAAATTTCCAACTCTTGAAAATATGAATTATCATTGCCATTAACTCAAGGGATGTATCACAGACACTAAATACACATATGTGATAGAAAATAACCCATTTATTGCTTTTAGTCAAAATTATAATTTTACCCCTAGAAGTGTATTACAAGTGTCAGCCAATTCTGGCTTCTAGGGCACATATATCTAACAACCATGTATTTTCAAAAGGGTCAGTGGGAGCATTGTTATCTTCCTCGTATTGTATGTGGATGACATCCTCCTTATTGGGAATGATATTCCCATGTTGACATCAGTCAAGATGTGGTTGTCCAAGGAATTCTCCATGAAAGCCCTAGGTGAAGCATCCTTTATTCTAGAAATTAAGGTCTATAGGGGTAGACCGAATAGGATGCTAGGACTTTCACAGAAGATGTACATAGAGAAAGTACTAAAGAGGTTTAGTATGAAAAACTCTAAGAGGGGATTAATACCCTTCAGACATGGTATTCATCTTTCCAAGAAGATGTGCCCTAGCACACCTGAAGAAATAGAATGCATGAGCAAGATCCCTTATGCTTCTGCAATAGGGAGCCTCATGTATGCCACGCTAAGTACACGACCTGATATAGCCCATGCTGTGAGTGTCACAAGCAGATATCAGTCAAATCCAGGTGAAGAACACTGGACTTCTGTGAAATGTATCCTTAAGTACTTGAGAAGAACTAAGGATATGATGCTGGTCTTTGGTAACAGAGAACTCCAAGTCCAGGGATACACAGACTCGGATTTCATGTCCGATATAGATGATCGAAAGTCGACATCTAGAAGTCTGTTTGTGTGCAATGGTGGAGCTGTCAGCTGGAAGAGTTCCAAGCAAACGGAGATAGCAGATTCCACCATGGAAGCAGAATATATCGCTGCATCAGAGGCTGCAAAGAAAGCATTCTGGTACAAGAAGTTTGCTGTAGAAATTAGAGTAATGCCATCAGATGCCATTCCTCTATACTGCGACAACAATAGCGCCATAGTCCTTGCTAAGGAGCCGAGGTCTCACCAGAAATCCAAGCATATTGAGCGGTGATACCACCTCATCCGCGATTACCTTGAAAAGGGTTATGTCGAGGTCAAGAGAGTCAACTCCGCAGATAATGTGGCAGACCCACTTACAAAGTCGTTGAGCCAGCGGAGATCGAAGCCCACCTTGAGAAGATGGGACTTAGACTTGTAGCCAATTGACTTTAGAATAAGTGGGAGATTGTTAGATATATGTGCCCTAGAAGCCAGAATTGGCTGACACTTGTAATACACTTCTAGGGGTAAAATTATAATTTTGACTAAAATCAATAAATAGATTATTTTCTATCACATATGTGTATTTAGTGTCTGTGATACATCCTTTGAGTTAATTGCAATGATAATTCATATTTTCAAGAGTTGAAAATTTAAGACATGAATAATCATTATTAACTCATAAATTGCTCCTGACCATAGGATCATCACGAGGATGATGATTGATCCGGAAGGTTGGTGTACAATCGCTTCTGTTTAGTAGATGAGTCTTGAGTCTACGGTGTGGAGACATCGAAGCGAGAGTACAGGTACTCGTTAGAGAACGAGGGCACTGAGCGTGACCACCTCGAGTAGTCATTAGGGAGTCTACCTTCTCGTCAATGACTGACTCGATGCTGCAGTAGTGTGTCTGTTTCTTTGACCTGAGGTGCATCGACAGTTCACCTTGAGGGTGTTATAGTTTGACTACACCATTACTCGGTCTCCTAGCCATATGGAATCCTGAGGTGTATGTTGGCTATGACATGTTCATTTTAGGAACTGGATGGCATCAAGATGGAATCTATCTATCTCGGTGGTAGAGGAGCAGCCCTATGATGATCATGAGAGTCAAGTCCAGAAATCCATGGCCATAGTAGAGTGAAATAATAGAAAGAGTTTCTATTTAGATTTTCACATTGGACTTGAATCGAATGATTACATCATATGATAGAGACTAGGGTTTGACGAGTTTACCTTAATACTAATCTGATCGAAGCTCAAGATAGAAGAACTTAATCACATAGATAACTGCACCAAGAGGTTCACATTCAGCTCTGATGGGTTGCCACCATATACCGCTAGGTATCACTGGTGGATTTTAGGAGCAATTAGAATGATTTAGATGATCGATCATTCTAGCTGTTCGAATCAGAAGAGTTCCGATCCATCGAAAGGAGTTTCGATGATGGAGATCATGACATATCCCATTACCATACAGAACTGAACCTAACTGGGTCACACAAATAAGGGTTTGAATCTGGTAATCATCAATTGAACTGATCTAGTTCAATTGATCTGAATGAGATTCAATTAGGTTCAAAAAAATCTTGCTAGCACTCGATTGAACCTAACATTCTTCTTTTGCTATCATAAATAAGTTGTCCTATCTAAGCCAAAAGAGTTTGTGCTCAAACAGAGGCCTTCATATGGTCTAACTGGAGGTTGTCCAAGTCAGAAAAGGTTGTCTTATTTGTAAGATACTACCTGCCATTTCTGATCACCTGCCATTTCTTGTTCTTTGATTTTGGTCAAAAGTCTACCTTTGACTGGTCAAATATTGACCATTGACACTTTGACTTTTGACCACATGTCATGCACCTATTGGAGAGCTGGTGGGGGCCTATCCCCTGCCAAAACCTAGCAAGGAGAAGGGCGCACGCCATTGGAGGAGTCTTGGAGTCCTTGTTGGACAAGGACTTCACCTCTCTTTTGGATTCCAATTAGAGTTCTCCCTAAAACCAACTTTTACTGGTCTTAGGTGCCCTCTAAGTAGGAATCCAGGGGTCTTTATTCCCACCAATAAAATTTAGATCTGATTTCACAAAGGGTTGTGATTGGTTGGGAGGAAGAGGATTTGGATCACGCTTAGTCTATAAAAAGGACCCTGCGCCCAACTCAGTTTGTGATTCAATTAAGAATTGAAAACCCCATGCCCCAAGGCTGCCTCTCCCCTCCTCCTCCATGCCAAAGCTTCTTCTCCTTCTCCTCTCCACGTCCAAAAGAGTTTTGGATCTTGGTTGGTGCGATCCAGATCAAAGAAAGGCGATCAAAAGTAAGAAGGCTGCACTGCTACAAAAGGACGACTGCTGATCTTCAAAAGGAGTTTTGAAGATCCTCCAGATTAGATCCAGATCTGATTTTTGGAGGTGTGATAGAGAAGAAGAGGATCTTCAGATCCAGTCCGAGTGGATACCGATAGAGGTCAGGCACTTGCATGGCTAGATCCAGAACCTTCCGCTGCAAACAGAATCATCAACAGGATAATAGGATTATCCAAATTCAGGTAAATTAAATTTGATTTAATTTATCCTTATTTTATTTTATTTATTAAAATAATAAAAATCAGATCTAAAACACATCAAGTTCTAATTGGGATCAAGAGAAAAAATTTTGAAATATATCTCTTGATCTGATCTGATCTGAACGAACCTGGTCTGAAAAATCAGGATTTTTGTTCAGAGTGTAGGTCATTGTACGCCATATAGGTTGGCTGTCCTCTTAGCCAAGAAGTGTAGAGACACTGGTATGGCATATAGATGAGATGTAAGCATACATTATCATGAAACGTGATCAACTTCAAAACATTCTAATGTCAAGAATTGCTTTGATGGGATATGGATATAAGTATTCCTTAGACCTGAGATCACTATGGTGGCTTGCAACCAACTCACTATGCTTTGGTGTTGGACTATCTAAATTTTTAATTTAGTTAAGAAAGATTTTTAAGCATAATCAAATACTTACAAAGTTAATGAGTGATCAATATGAAATTGACCACTCTAAGAGATTGGAGAAAATGCATCGCTGTATTTCAATTTAGCAAAATCTTAGCTAAAATAATCCATGAGATGGATTTGGTATTTTGAAATACAATGTAGTTGATCTAATCAGGGTTAAGAGTTAAACTCTAAGTCATCCTATGAGCAGTAAGGTCAAGGGAATGAATTATACGAAAACTATATCCACATGAGTTCTAAGAGTGTTGCTTTATATATTCGACATATCAAGTCATCGGGTATCATTACTAGATGATCACTTTGATTAATATAGAAATTTATTTCTATGCTATCAACTTAGGTTTAAATCTATGGGATCATACACATAAAAAATCTTGATCTGATCGGATGGTTGATCAATGATTTAGAATCGTTCTTAGGTCAAAAAATCAATATGCTTGATGTTTGACCTAGTGCAAGTATTGCAGGATGATCGATTAGCAATTAGATTACTATTTAACTTAATTTGACTAAGTTAAAGGATAGAGATTAAGTCTAATTAAATATAATTTAATTAAATTTAGTTTGGGCTTGATTGGATCAAGTTCAATTAGTTTATTGGATGAGCCAATTACAAGGGAGAACAAGTCCCTATTCAATTAGGACTTGTATGCACCCAATTTTAAATTTAATTAAAAATTAAATTAAATTTAAATTTAATTTAATTTAATTTGATTAAGCTCTTAGTTAGACTAAGATCATCTTTAATTTGGTTGCATTAATTTTGTTTTAATTGGGTTCAAATAATAAGTTGGACGAAGTCAAAACTAGAAGTCCTAATATGACTAGGATTTTTCCTTCTTGCGCCACCTTGCTTTCCATGCCCTTCCACACCAATTTTCTTAGGATTTTCATTAAAAATTTTATTTCTAGAGAGTATCCATGCCCCTTTTATGTCTCCCACTATTTTATAAGAAAATTAATTATGGAATAGATCAAAGCAAATAAGTTGTTTTGACCTAGGTCTCTATTGGATAGAATTTGATATATTATCTTTTCTTTTTTCTTTGAGATACCAAACCACCTGATTTTTCTATAATTTTTTTATGAAAAATAGAAGACTTATTTTCACATATTCCCTAGAGTCCATGAAAAAAAATGAGGGGATGCCCAAGAGTTGGCCGCCCCAATCCTTGCTCAAATTGGACCTACCCTTTTAGGTATTTGACCTAGACAAGGACTTTATCTTAACTCTCTATTTAAAGAGAGTTAGGGCATGAGTTTTCTATAGCTTTTAGAACTAAGAGAGGGGTTTGGGATGTGAGAAGCTTGGGTGCAAAGAAGATTTGGGTGTAGTGCTTCATTGAGAAACAAACCATTGTGTTCTAGTCAGAGAAAAAGAAAGGAGAAGAAAGGGTTCTTCTCCAGGATTTTTTCTTGATCTCTTCCTCTTCATTTTTATGATTTTTGAGAGATGTTGCCACTTCACATATCTCTTTCCTTCCTTCTAAAAATTATAAAATCCAAGATTTGAAGAAGGAGGATCTAGATCAGCCATCAAAAGAAGGATCACTACAGTACTAGCATACTGTGCTGATTTTCTGCATCGAACTTTAGATCGAGGATCAAGGCCTTGTGTGGATATTCTGTAGAGGTTAGACATGTGTGCGGCTTGGAGCAACGACCACATCCTTGGATCAGCAAGTTTGAGAACTCATCTTGCAAAGATAAGGTTGATATGATCTTTCTTTTGTATCAAGATCAAATCTAGAATTGCCTGGATATTGATATGATCAACATCATCTTTTTTATTATTTTTATTTTCAGATTTAATAGCATGCTTAAATTATGTGATAGGATCCTAGATCTAAGGCTCTTTTATGGATTTTAAATAAATTAATATGATTAATTTATTACTTTCGCTGTCTAATTTTTGAAAAAATTTCAAAATTCATCCCTGAAACCCTAGATCATTTCCTTCAAAACCTACAGAGGGTGCCCCATGGGTCACTCCTTTTCCATGGAACAACCCAAGGATTGACCTCTTTTCAGCATGTCGGTGCCAATTCTATGTGCTAGCATGCCAAACCCGAAGGGGTTGACCTAGAGGTTGCCCCTTTTTGTCCAACCAAGTAGTTCTTCATTTTTTAAGCTTCAAAATGTCTTGAGAATGCTTCTAAATGAATTCATGTCATGTAAGTTCTTTAGGCTTCCGAAAAACTTCAAATTTGCCTCTAACTTCAGAAATATGCTATATTGATCATCTTCAATCATTTCTTTTAATGTAAAATTTTTTGAAGTTCCTGAATCAACTTTCTAAAATATCTTCAAGGACAAATTATTAGTGCCCCTCTCAATTATTTTATATTCATCAAAATCAGTCCTAAGGGTAACAATCTTTTTCTTTTTGATGATGATAAAACAATTGAGTACAAGCAAAATAAGGTAAATTTGATATCTAAAAGAAAGATGCCATTTTAAAATGAAAGACTCAACATAATTATTCATAAGTGATTAGTTCAAAGCATCTACATTGGGTATTGTTTCATGCATATGGTTTAGAGAGTTTCAACATTTGAAATATCCATCATTTTGCATGTTTTTATGGAAGGTTTTGCAATTTTAAACCAATAGCATCCAAGAATGAAGATGTTCAGTAATTTAGTATAGGGTTTTTAAAATTGTACCCAAAACTTTACATTTAAGTATGAAACTTTACTTTAAAGTGCGAACCTTTAATTTTTAAGTATGAAACTTTACCTTTAAGTGTGAAACTTTAATTTTTAAGTATGAAACTTTACTTTTCCCCCTTGACATGAAGAACAATTTGCTTATACCATTGCATGTACCACTCCTCCTTTTTGACATCATCAAAGAGGGAAGAGGAAGGCAGATTTTATGATTTAACACAATGCTCCCCCTAAAGGTTTTAAGTTCGTAGAAATAGCATAAGTAAAAAAAAATATATTTGATACTACAATTTCTAGTCATAATTATAAACAATATAAGATGGAATATGTCACAAATGATATAATTCATAATTTATATAACAAACTGTTAAACACATATAAGCCAAAATCACAGAGTTTCCATAGGCCATAACTAGTCATATATATATATATATATATATATATATATATATATATATATATATATATATATATATATATATATATATATATATATATATATATATATATATATACTTAAGTTTCATAAGAGTAACTAGTCAAAATACATTGTCCATCCAACATATCAAAATATCAAAAGACATATGCCATCTGTAAAAGCAAAAAAAAAAAGTCATGGATACTAAGAAATACAACTATCCATGAATCAAACAAAAGAGATTGGCCCTTAGTAATATCCTAAGTACATAAAACAAGCTGATCAAGATCTAATAGAGAAGATGACTGGATCCACCAGAGGAATCGAAATCATCAGAGGAATCAAAAATGGGATGAGGAAGGTCAGGTGCACAACCACGAGCTCGGCCACGGCCATGCCTACCACGGCTCCTACTGGAGGTGCCACCATGGGTAGAGGGATAGAGTGTTAGATGTAGAAGGCTGGAACGAGGAGTGATCTCTGATGAGAAGGATAAGGTGAATGTAATCTAGCTATCCTACTATCCTCGATAAAGACTCAACCAAAGAGCGAATCCTAGCAGCTATAGCCTCTCCTGATCCTTTGATCTCCTCTTATATAGCTACGATCCCTGACTCCATAAAACCTTGAAGCCTCATAGCCTCAGCTAACAAATCCATGATTTGAGTGGAGTCTCCTGAATCTTAGCCAGCAGAAAAAGAAAAATTCTAGACATCTCTCTCCAAATCAGCAACTCTAGAAGTGAGTGCAATCACGGTCTGAACTAAATGCTCAAGAGTCCTATGCATACCAGAGACTATAGTAGTAATGTGGAGAATAATAGAGAAGTTAGAAGATGGTGCTAAGAAGGTACTCTCTCTCTATGTAGTCTCTCTGGCTGATAGGATAATACTGGCCACCTCCTATGCAAGAGAGTGAAGCTGGTCATCCACTAGTCTAATAGTGGAATGTTGATGACAATGCTCAGATCGTGGCTCTGATGTAGTGCCTCCAACCATCTCCGAAGGACCTCCCTCATGATCAGATACAAATTATATGTCTGGAGAAGCTCTAAGATCACGAGGAGGTCAAGATGGTCCTTCTTCCTTAGGTCTATCCTCCTCCTCAGCTACATCTCCTCCTCTAGTCCCACAATCATCAACATTGATGTAGCCCATACAATGCAAGGAGTTGGCATTGTAGGTGTCAGTGTAGGCTAGGTAGGTAGCAATTTCTCCCTCAAAATCTATGCCAAGACTTCTAAAAATTCTAATTAGTGCCATGCTATAGAGTAAAGGTGCCTTCATTCTGTTCACTACCTCTCTCATGGCAGCAATCATTAGGGCTGGCAAATTCAAAAGTATTTCACACACAATATGGTACATAATATAAAGATCCTAACTGGATGCCAAGTCAAATCTACCAGCTTTAGGAAAAAATGTAGTGCAAACAATATGGTGAAAAACTCTCATCTCTACACTTAGATCCTTGCTGGTGTCTAATTTTTCAATTCTCTAACATCATCATTTTGCAAAACAAATTTCAATCCATCCTCTTTGTTTAGTAGTCTGTCAGAAGTGGAACCTTCACAGGGTAAGTGAATCAAATAACCAATCTACTAAGCATCGAACTTCACCTCTACACCTTTAACCAAAGATCTCATCCTCCCATCACAATACATAAAGTTTTGATAAAATTTCTAAACCAAGTCAATAAAAATTGTTTCTTTCATTATACAGAAGGAATCCCAACCTAAAAATTTGATCTTTTCATCAAAAAAAAATTCATCTTTCTCTAAAAATTGAAAATCAATATTTCTGCCAAGTAAAATCTTCCTATTGGAGAGGGGTTTCTTACTAGGTATTATTAGAGAAGCGGAGGGTGCCGGAACTAGTGTGGGGGCTGGTACTGGAATGGATCTCTTCCGTCTCTGCTCTTCTTCAAGGATATGGGTGGATTTTCGGCACTGGGGAAGCTTCATCCTAGATGGCATTGTCAAGTAGGGGTAGGGACAGCAAGACAATAGTGGAAGAGGATGAAGAGGTTGAAAGGTGTGAATGATTTGATAGAAAATGTATATTTTGCCAAGAAAAAATTGAAAGATTAGTGCTTATGATAGGTATAAAAGTAGAGAAAAAATGATCAAAATAGAAGAGGGATATGACTAAGGACAGTTGGGAGATCATTTTGGAGAGGTTGGAGATGGTTTTTGAAGAACCTTACAGTGGAATTCAAGCTAGAAGAGGTTCGGCGAGAGAAAAGGAGAAAATGCCAAACCATGAAAAGATGAAGGGGGCGTCCTCCAGGAAGAAGGGAAGATGAAAAGGGCTCTTTCTTTTAAGGCCAAAGCAAAAGACCAAAATGCCCAAGGGGCATCCCTTGGGTCGTCCCTTTTTGCATGGGGTGACCTAGGGGGCATCCAATTCGGTTCAAAAAAATTTGAAATTCTTCTTTTTGAACAAAACAAAAGGCTTATGAATGAAAATAGGGAATCTTTTTGTGGATGGGCTAATGAGAATCTATGTTTTAAGGAATCAATCATAGGATGATTAGAGGAGAGGGTTGTTAGATATGTGTGCCCTAGAAGCCAGAAGTGGTTGACACTTATAATACACTTCTAGGGGCAAAATTATAATTTTGACTATAAATAATAAAATAGATTATTTTCTATCATAAATATGTATTTAGTGTCTGTGATACATTCCTTGAGTTAATGGTAATGATAATTTTTATTTTCAAGAGTTGAAAATTTAAGACAAAAATTTTCATTATTAACTCATAAAATGCTCCTGACCATAGGATCATCATGAGGATGGTGATTGATCCAGGAAGGTTGGTGTACAATCGCTTCTCTTTAGTAGATGAGTCTTGAGTCTACGGTGTAGGAGACACCGGAGCGAGAGTACAGGTACTCGTTAGAGAACGAGGGCACTGAGCGTGACCACCTCGAGTAGTCATTAGGAAAGTCTACCTTCTCGTCGAATGACTGACTCGATGCTGCAGTAGTGTGTGTCTGGTTCTTTGACCTGAGGTGCATCGATAGTTCACCTTGAGGGTGTTATAGTTTGACTACACCATTACTCGGTCTCCTAGCCATTCGAAATCCTGAGGTGTATGTTGGCTATAGCATGTTCATTGTAGGAATTGGATTGCATCAAGATGGAATCTATCTACCTCGGTGGATGAGGAGCAGCCCTATGATGATCATGAGAATCAAGTCCATAAGCCCATGGCCATGGCAGAGTGAAATAATAGAAAGAGTTTCTATTTAGATTTTCACATTGGACTTGAATCGAATGATTAAATCATATGATAGAAATTAGGGTTTGACGAGTTCACCTTAACCCTAATCTGATCGGGGCTCAAGATAGAAGAACTTAATCACACAAGGTAGCTGCACCAAGAGGTTCATTTTTAATTTTGATGGATGGGTTGCCACCATATACTGCTAGGTGTCACTGGTGGATTTTGGGAGCAATTAGAATGATTTAGATGATCGATCATTCTAGTTGTCTGAATCAGAAGAGTTCTGATCCATCGAAAGGAGTTTCGATGATGTCGATGATAGAGATCATGACATATCCCATTACCATACAGAACTGAACCTAACTGGATCACACAAATAAGGGTTTGATCTGGATGATCATCAATTGACTAATCCAGTTCAATTGATTTGAATGAAGATTCAATTAGGTTCAAGAAAATCATGCTAGCACTCGATTGAACCTAACGTTCTTCTTTTACTATCATTAAATAGTTGTCTCGACTGAGCCAAATGAGTTTGTGCTCACTCAGAGGCCTTCACTTGGTCTGACTGGAGCTTGTCCAGGTCAGAAAAGGATTGTCTTAATTTATGAGATAAATTTGAGACAATACCTATCCATTTTTGGTCACCTGCTAATTTCTTGTCCTTTGACTTTGGTCAAAAGTTGACCTTTGACTGGTCAAATGTTGACTTGACATTCTGTCCATGTGTCATGCACCTATTGGAGAGCTAGATGGGGCTTGTCCCCTTGCTAGAAATTAGGAAAGGAAGAGGGTGCACACCTAGGAAGGCGTGCGCCCATGGATAGGGATGCCTGGAGTCCCATACGGATGGGACTCCAGGTTGCTTCTTGGATTCTACTTAGGTGGCCCTACTATAGACTTTGACCAATCTTAGGCACCATCTAAGGATGAATTAAAGGGGTTCTCATCTGATTGGATCAGGTGATGTCATCCCACCAATCAGATTTAGATCTGATTTCATGAAAGCAACATGATTGGTTGGGATGATGTGGCACTTGCATGGCGCAGTAGAGGTCTATAAATAAGACCCTATCTGCGCCCAACTTTTCATAGAGTTCTCTCCTTAGCCATGCCCCAAGGCTGCCTCTCTCCCTTCCTCCATGCCATCCTCTAGTCCTCTCTCTCCTCTCCATGCCCAAGGAAGTTGGGCTTCAGTTTGGTTGTGCGATTCCAGGCAAGAAAAAGGCTGACGAGAAAGCAAGAAGGCAGCACTGCTGCAGAAGACGACTGCTGATCTTCAAAAAAAGTTTTGAAGATCCTCCAAATCAGATCCAGATCTAATTTTTGGAGAGGTGATAAAGAAGAAGAAGATCTCTAGATCCAGCCCGAGTGGATATCGGTAGAGGCCAGGCGCTTGCGTGGCTAGATCCAGAACCTCCGCTCAAGGGATAATCAGGATTACCCAACATCAAGGTATAATTAAATTTAGATTTAATTTATCTTTATTTTTATTTATTAAATTAATAAAATTAAATCTAAAATATCTCAGATCTGATCTAGATATATAAGAAAAAAATTTTTGAAAATATATCTCTTGATCCGATCAGATCTGAACGAACCTGATCCGAGAAAATCAGGATTTCTCTTTCAACTGGTATCAGAGCCAAGGTTCTCTAAATTATTTAGATCTAATTTTAATTTTATTTTTGATTAATAAATAAATGATTTTAGATATCACATGAGATGTGATTAGATCTAAAATTAAAAAAATTAAAATTAAATAATTTAGATCTAAGTATGTACAATATGCATGACTAGTTCTAGAATAGAATTAGTTCTATGTGTAGTCTTTGTATAATCATAATTTATTTTTGATTAAATATAATTTTTAGATCTATTTATTTATTATTTTTTGATATTATAAATATTATAATAATATCTAAAAATAAAAAATAAAAATTATTTAATTTTAAACATCATATGAGATATGATTGATGCATGTTTAGACTAGTTGTAGAATAGTTCTACATAATTATCTAGATTAAAAATTTATTTTGATTAGATCAAATTTAAATCTAATTTTTTAGATTATTATGAGATAATTTAGATCTGAAAAAACATGCATGATATGATACATGAGATGTATGCAAAATATGCCATTTTAATTAGATCTAATTTTATATATGAGATATATGATATAGATCTAAAACTTAGTTTTGTAGATTAGTATATTTCCTGATTAAGGCGTTCCTCCTTGGCCGTCCGGTCATAAGAATGAAAGTAAGGGTTTAAAGGCCCTCTCCTTCCATTCGATGGGGTGTTCTTATGATGTGTAGGGGTGCTGCATGTTTCGTCCTTAATCAGAAATCCAAAACTTACTTTCTGCAAAACCCTAGATCCTGAAACCCTAGGATTTTATTGTGCATATGTTTTATTTATGAACCCTAAACTTAATTAAGAATTAAGATTATGAAATATAATTAGGTCTAAAATTGAGAATTTTAGATCTAAGACATATTCATAATACTGGGTTCGGGCTTGGGTAGCTCAATTAGGTCTAAGCGGTTGATCAAACCGAATCAAGAGTTGGTTAGATGGGATCAACAATGCTTAAATTGACCAGCCTAATAGGATTAAGTCTGGGTCAAGATCGAGTCACGTGAGTGATCGATCAAGCTAAGACCTAATTAGGCTCAGATGGTTAGAGTCTGGATTGTAGGCTAACCCAATTGGTTCTGACTCAACAATTTGGTGTCTAAGGTAAGTTTGGCAGATACGACCGACTGGTTTTTAATTGGAAGCTACTCGACTCGAATGCATTCTTATCGAGTTAATGGCATATCCCTTCCACCGGTCTCACTTACCTGGCCATATTTGTTGACTCAGTTCTGATCTGAGGTGGTCAATAATCCGAGCTAACCCATGCCACTAGGTTAGTCATAATTGTTATGACTATGTCAAGTCTAGTTTAATGAGACCTAAATCAATTCTTCCCTAAGAAAAGATTAAGTCTAAGGTCTTCCACCATTGTAGATGTGCGGGCCCTTTTCCGAGGGTTGATTGTTCTCGGCTGGATACAGTGGCTCAGTTGCACCGAGAAGATGCAACCATGTCTATTAGGCATTGGATGCTATGGGCTGGAGGATGGATTGGGCTCAATATTTCGGATACGGTGAGAGACTCAATTAGGAATCCAATCTATGCAAATGGTGGGTCTGACTTAACTAAGGAGTGGATCAATATTTTGGATACGGTGAGATTCATGAATTAGAGACCAAGTTTGGGTGCACCATGATTAGAGAATCATTGAACAAGAGTTGTTCACTCATTGGCTAACCCATCATCCAATAACTGTTAGGTGAGGTGATGATGAAGTCAGTTGGTGGGACCGCACCATCCCACTAGAAATCATTAATCATGAAGATTTTTGCATCTCTATAGAGGGAGTGTAGGGATCCGAGAAAATAGTGAGAGCTAATTTATTTTCAAAAAAAATTTCTAAATAAATTGGTTAAGTCTTAATTATAAGTATCTAACTAGAAACTTTGACTCTCTACAGGAAAATGTCTGCATCCAACCCACTAGCACGTATCCTGGACACCCATAGACTGACTGGATCCAATTATAAGGATTGGCTCTAAAACTTCAAAATTATTTTGGGTTCTGAGAAGTTAACTCATGTATTGGACCAGGACCCTCCCACCTTACCAGCTCGTCCATCCACTGAATAGAGAGCATCTCTAGATAAGTGGATAGACGAAGATAATAAGGCCAGATATTACATGTTGGGCTCGATGTCTGATGAGCTTCAGCACCAACATGAAGATATCAGGACTGCTCGCCAAATGTTGGCTCACCTATAAGGAGATGTTTGGTGAACAGAGTCGCGCAGCCAAGTATCAAGTCACTAAATGACTGTTTTAAGGCTAAGATGCGTGATGGGCAGTCAGTCCAAGATCATTGTCTGATGATGATCAAGGACTTGGAAGAGCTTGAGAAGCTCGGTGTGAAGTTGGACTTGGATCTATAGAATGATATAATTCTGCAATCCTTGACTGATGCATATGGGCAGTTCATCATGAACTTACCATATGCATAAACTTCAAAATTCCTTGGCCGAAACTTAATGAACATGCTGGTTACCGCTGAGCTTTCTATGAAAGGTTCTAAAGGCTCAGTGCTTGCTATGGAATGGACTTCTTCCAAGAGAAAGTCTTTTGGAAAGAAAAAGAAGTCTGTGAAAAAGCAGAAGGTGGAAGGAGAAAAGAAGAAAAAAGGCAGAGCTGAAGAAGAAGGCCACTGACAAAGAAAAATTTTTGTTGCAACAATGACGGCCACTGAAAGCGGAACTGCCCTACTTACCTGGCCACCCTGAAGAACAAGGAAGGCAAGGTCCTTCTGGAGGTATGCTCATTATTGAGTCTAACCTTATGGTTTCTTCTACATCCAGTTGGGTGCTTGACTCTGATTCTAGTGCTCATTTGTGCACTTCCATGCAGGATCTTGAGGATAGCAGGAGGCTGAGGGATGGTGAGACATGATCCTACGTGTCAAAAATGGAGCAAGAGTTGCTGCAGTAGCCATGGGAACATACCCTCTTCGACTTACCATCTGATTTAGACTTAGTTTAAAAGACTGTTATTATGTGCCTGCAGCAAGCAGAAATTTGATTTCTATTTCTTGCCTTAGCATTAGAAGGCTATGTGATTAGTTTTCTTAAGGACCATTGTAACATTCTTTATGAAAGAAATAAAATTGCAAATGTGATTTTCCTTATTAACGATCTTTTTATCAGTTACATATTGATGTATCTATTTTTAACTATCGAGCAAAATATGAATGCCATGAAATGACCTAGGGATAGTCCAAATGATAGGTATCTATGGCACCTAAGATTAGGTCATATAGCAGAAGATAGGATTAACAAATTGGAGAAAAATGGGCTATTGAGTCCATTGACTTTTGAGTCATATCCAATTTGTGAATCTTGTCTTCAAGGCAAAATGACTAAACTCCCTTTTGTAGGACATGGGGAAAGGGCCACAGGATCTTCCTTGCCCTAGTACATACTGATGTGTGCGGCCCATTTGATGTGCCGGCTAGAGGCAACTTTTGTCTACTTCATAATACCTTTACCGATGATTTATCTAGGTATGGGTATGTGTATCTTATGAGACACAAGTCTGAAGCTTTTGAAAAGTTCAAAGAATTCAGACATGAAGTAGAAAAGCAAATAGAAAAACCATTAAGGTTCTTCGATCAGATCGAGGAGGTGAATACCTTAGTCGAAAATTCCTAGACTATCTCAAGAAAAATGGCATAGTCTCTCAATGGACTCCACCAGGAATACCTCAACTCAACGAAATTTCAGAATGGAGGAAATCGGACCCTATTAGATATGGTCCGATCCATGATGAGCTTCACAGACCTTCCCTAATTTTTTTTGGGGATACTATTTATTAACTATCAATATATTTACTGAATAGGATTTCCTTCTAAAACCATTTTCCTACCACACCGTATGAGATATGGCATGGTAAGAAACCAAGTCTGAGTCATCTCAGAATTTGGGGTTGTCTCGGCTCATGTCAAAAGACAACAAATGGACAAGTTAGACTTTAGGTCCTTCAGAGCTCGATTCATAGGATATCCTAAAGAGTCATTAGGATATTATTTCTACATTCCAGAAGACCACAATGTGATTGTGAGTCGACATGCCATCTTTCTTGAAAAATAGTTTATTCAAGATAGCGGCATTGGAAAGCAGATCAAGCTCGATGAGAAAGTCTCACAAGAGCAACGAGCTAAGGACCAAATGGAACCAAATCAGGTTAAGCCAATCCAAGAACACTACCTCCTCCACCTCGTAGATCGAAAAGAGTTTTTCCATCCCCCTGAGAAGATACTTAGGTACTTATTTCAGAGGAAGTAGAGAAAATGTTCCTCGTAGGTAATGGGTTTCATGGTGATGATCCCAAAACCTATAATGAGGCGATATCAGATATCGACTTTGAGAAATGGTTAGAGGCAATGAAGTCAGAAATTGACTCGATGCACTCAAACCAAGTCTGAACCTTGGTAGATCCACCAGAAGGTATAGTACCTATTGGGTGTAAATGGATCTTCAAGAGAAAGATTGGTGCAGATGAAAATGTGGAGACATTCAAAGGCTAGATTAGTGGCAAAAGGTTATAGTCAATGCACGAAGGCATTGACTATCAGGATACCTTTTCGTTAGTAGGCTATGCTAAAATTCATCCACACATTGCTTGCCATTGCAGCCTATTTTGATTATGAAATATGGCAAATGGATGTGAAAATGACATTCTTAAATGGATATCTTGAGGAAGATATCTATATGGAACAGCCGCTAGGTTTCACATCCAGTGATGCTGATCACAAGGTATTGCAAGCTGCAAAGGTCCATATATGGACTTAAGCAAGCATCTCGGAGCTGGAACACTCATTTTAATGATGTGATCAAATTATTTGGTTTCATCAAAAATGAAGAAGGAACCATGTGTCTTCAAAAAGGTCAGTGGGAGCGCTGTTGTCTTCCTCGTATTGTACGTGGATGACATCCTCCTTATTGGGAATGATATTCCCATGTTGACCATAGTTAAAATATGGTTATCTAAGGAATTCTCCATGAAAGACCTAGGAGAAGCATCCTTTATTCTAGGAAAATTAAGGTCTATAGAGATAGACCGAATAGGATGCTAGGACTTTCACAGAAGATGTACATAGAGGAAAGTACTAAAGAGGTTTAGTATGGAAAACTCTAAGAGGGATTTAGTACCCTTCAGACATGGCATTCATCTTTCCAAGAAGATGTGCCCTAGCACACCTGAGGAAAATAGAACGCATGAGCAAGATCCCTTATGCTTCAGCAATAGGGAGCCTCATGTATGCCATGTTATGTACACGACCTGATATAGCCCATGCTGTGAGTGTCACGAGCAGATATCAGTCAAATCCAGGTGAAGAATACTGGACTTCTATGAAATGTATCCTTAAGTACTTGAGAAGAACTAAGGATATGTTGTTGGTCTTTGGTAATGGAGAACTCCAAGTCCAGGGGTATATAGACTCAGATTTTATGTTCGATGTAGATGATCGAAAGTCGATATCTGGGAGTCTGTTTGTGTGTAATGATAGAGCTATCAGTTAAAAAAGTTTCAAGTAGATAGTAATAGCAGATTCCACCATGGAAGTAGAATACATCACTGCGTCAAAAGCTGCAAACGAGGCATTCTGGTATAAGAAGTTTATCGCAGAGATCGGAGTGATGCCATCAGATGCCATTCCTCTGTACTGCGATAACAATGGTGCCATAGCTCTTGCTAAGGAGCCATGGCCTCATCAGAAATCCAAGCATATCGAGCGGCGATACCACCTCATCCATGATTACCTCAAGAAGAGTTACGTCAAGGTTAAGAGAGTCGACTCCATAGATATTGAGAGGTTTTTTTTTTCTCTTTTGATGGGTTGCCAACATATACTATTAGGTATCATTGGTGGATTTTGGGAGCAATTAGAATGATTTAGATGATCCATCATTCTAGTTGTCTGAATTAGAAGAGTTCTAATCCATCGAAAGGAGTTTCGATGATGTCGATGATGGAGATCATGACATATCCCATTACCATACAAAATTGAATCTAACTGGATCACGCAAATAAGAGTTTAGATCTGGATATCATCAATTGAACTAACCCAGTTTAATTGATTTGAATTAGATTCAATTAGGTTCAAGAAAATCATGCTAGCACACGATTGAACCTAACGTTCTCTTTATATTATTATTAAAAGTTATCTCAACTGAGCCAAATAAGTTTGTGCTCACTCAGGTATCTTTACTTGGTCTGACTGAAGCTTGTCTAGATCAGAAAAGGATTGTTTTAATTTATGAGATAAATTTGAGACAACACCTACCATTTTTCATCATCTGCTAATTCTTATCCTTTGACTTTGGTCAAATATTAACCTTTGATACTTAGACATCTGCCCATGTATCATGCACTTATTGGAGAGCAAATAGGGGCTTGTCTTCTTGCTAGAATTTGGAAAGGAGGGGGTGCACACCTAGGGAGGCATGCGCCCATGGATAGGGACACTTGGAGTCCCATACGAATGGGACTCCAGGTTGCTTCTTGGTTTCTACATAGGTGGCCCCTAGCTATAGACTTTGACCAATCTTAGGCACCATCTAAGGATGAATTAAAGGGGCTCTCATCTGATTAGATTAGGTGATGTCATCCCATCAATCAGATTTAGATCTGATTGTACGAAAAAATGTGATTGGTCGGGATGATGTGGTACGGCATGGTGCAGCAGGATCTATATAAATTCTATCTACGCCCAACTTTCATAGAGTTCTCTCCTAGCCATGCCCCAAGGCTGCCTCTCTCCTTCTTCCATGCCATCCTCTAGTCTTCTCTCTCCTCTCCATGTTCAAGGCAAGTGGGGCTCCAGTTTGGTGCGATCCAGGCAAAAAAAAGCTGACAAGAAAGGAAGAAGACAGCACTGCTGTAGAGACGACAGTAGATCTTCAAAAAGGAGTTTTTAAGATTCTCTAAATCAGATTCGGATCTAATTTTTGAAGAGATGATAAAGAAGGAAAAGATCTCCAGATCCAGCATAAGTAGATACTGGTAGAGGCCAGACATTTACATGGTTAGATTCAGAATCTCAGGCAATCAGCAGGATCATCAAAGGGTAATCAGAATACCCAACATCAAGATATAAATTAAATTAGATTTAATTTATTTTTATTTTTATTTATTAGATTAATAAAATTAGATCTGAAATATCTTAGATCTGATTTGGATACATGAGAGAAATTTTTGAAATATCTCTCTTGATCCGATCAAATATGAACGAACCTAATCCAGAAAATCAAGATTTCTCCTTCAAGGACTAGTTGATATCACTAAGCATTTGAATCTAAGATACCAAGTTCTCTTCTAATTTCATAAAATTTATCTTAATTTAAAGATTTTATAAAAATATCCATTAATTATTTTTTAGAGCAAACAAAGTCAATCAATATATCATTATTTTATACATGTTCTTTTATGAAATAGTATATTATTTCAATATGTTTTGATCTAGAGTGTTGAATTGAATTTTTAGTTAGATTAATGATACTAGTATTATCACATCTTATAAGAATGTTATTAAGTTTTATACCAAAATCTTCGAGTTGTTGCTTAATCTATATGATTTGAGTATAATAACTTCTGATTGCAATGTATTCGACCTCGGTTGTAGACAATACTATCGAATTTTGTTTCTTGTTAAATCAGAAGATTAAGTTTACACCAAAAAATTGGTAAGTTTTATTAGTACTTTTTCTATCTAACTTATATCCAGCAAAGTCTGCATCTGAGTATCCTATTAAATTTATTGATGATTATTTGAAAAACCACAAGCCTAATGTTTGAGTTCTATTTAGATATTTCAAGACTCTTTTAATAGCATTTAAGTGTGATTCTTTAAGGTTAGATTGAAATCTTATATATATACAAATACTGAACATGATATTAGGCCTACAAGTAGTAAGATACAGTAAGGATCCTATAATGCCTCTATAAAGCTTTAAATCAACATTCTTACCATTTTTATCTTTGTCAAGCTTACATGAAGGGCTCATAGGTATGCCAATGCTTTTAGAGGTCTCCATCCCAAATTTTTTTAATAATTCTCTTATGTACTTGCTTTGGCAAACGAAGATTCCATCTTTTGACTATTTAATTTAGAGTCTGAGGAAAAAAGTGAGTTCTCTCATCATGCTCATCTCAAACTCCTCCTGCATGAGCTTGGCAAAATCTTGGCACTTAGTGAATCCAAAAATGATATCATCAATATATATTTGTATCATAAGAATATCATCAATCTTTTTTTTTGTAAAAATAGTTGTATCCACTTTGTCTCTTCAAAAATCATTTTCTAGTAAAAATTTGCTTAATTTTTGTACTAAGTTCCAGGAGCTTGTTTTAGACCATATAAAACTTTGTTTAATTTGAAAACATGGCTTAGAAAAGCATGATTTTCAAACCCAGGGGGCTATTCTATATATACTTCTTTCATAATAAAATCATTTAGAAAAGTACTTTTTACATCCATTTGAAATAATTTAAAATTTATATATCATACATATGCAAGCAAGATTCTTATAGCTTCTAATCTAGCTACGAGTGCAAAAGTCTCATCAAAATCAATTTTTTCTTTTTGGTTATATCCTTTAGCTACTAGTTTTGCTTTGTTTCTAATAATATTTTTATTTTCATCTAACTTGTTTCTAAAAACCTATTTAGTTCTAATTATAGGATGATCTTTTGGTCTTTCAATTAGGATCCATACATTGTTTCTTTCAAATTGATTAAGTTCATCTTGCATTGCATTTATCTAATTATGATCTTTTTTAGCTTCATCAATAGTTTTTTGTTCAAAATAAAAGACAAAAAAAATAATTATTTATATCTTTAAGTGAGGATTGAGTTTTTATCCCATGTGTAGGATCACCAATGATAAGTTTTTTGGGGTGATTGTGAATGTACCTCCATTCTTTTGGAAGGTTAGTTGTACCTTTGGATTGTTCTTGTTAATCTTGTTACTTCTCATTTTCATCCTCCTTTTTGTCTTCAAGTTTCTTATCACTTTGGACTGATGACTTCTTTATAGTGAGCTTATTCATGTCTTCAATAATTTGACCTACATCATCAATACCATCTCTCTTTCTTATTGGAAGATCATTAGTCTCATCAAAAACAATGTGTATTAATTCTTCTACAACTAAGGTCCTTTTATTAAATACTCTAAAGGCTTTAATAGAAGTAGGGTAATCAAGAAAAATTGCTTCATCAGATTTAGCATCAAATTTTTCTAACTTATCTTTATCGTTATTTAAAATAAAATATTGACAACCAAAAATATGAATGTAAAATGTTGGATTTTCTTCCTTTTCAAAGCTCATAAGATGTTTTTTTTCTAAAATTGGTCTAATTAGAGCATGATTTAAAATATAATATATCGTGTTAATTGCCTCCACCCAAAAACACTTTGGAAGGTGGCTTTCACATAGCATGGTATGAACCATTTCTTCAAGTGTTCTATTGTTTCTTTCTACTATCTCATTTTATTGGAATATCCTAAGCGTAGAAAAATTATGGTCAATATTGCCCTTTTCATCACAAAACTTCTCAAAATCATAATTTTCAAACTCCGTACGTACCATGATCGCTAAGAATTTTGAGAACTGGAAGACCTTTTTCATTTGAGATTTTTCGATAAAACTTGATAAAAGCTAAAAAAGATTCATCCTTTGATGCCAAAAATAAAATCTATGTAAATCAAGAGAAATCATCAACAATCACAAATTCATATCTTTTTCTATCTAAGCTTGTAGTTATACTAAGTCTAAATAAATTCATATATAATAATTTTAATGGTTTAGAAGTTGAAACAATGTTCTTACTTTTGAATGAAATTCTAGTTTCTTTTTCTAGTTGACATGCATCACATATTTTATCATTTTTAAAATTTAGTTTAGGTAGACCAACAACTAAATCCTTTTTTATGAGTTTAGAAAGCGAATGCATGCTAATGTGTACAAGCCTATGATTTCAAAGCCAACTAGTTTTATTAATCTTGGCATTCATGGCGATTAAGCATTGCATGTTTTGTAAAGATAAGTCATTCAAATCCATCATGTAAACATTACCATGTCTATATCCAATGAATTCCATGCCTTCATTATTGAGACTAGTTACAATGCATAAGGTAGATTCAAAAGTAACTTTAAAATCCTTATCACATAATTGACTAATACTTAAGACCATCTACTAGCAAAATATTTACAATAAAGATGGAGGGAGTGATACTAATATTACCTACTTCAATGATCGTTACTTTGCCATTATCTTCAAAGGTGACCATCCCTCCATCTTTTGCTTCAAGACTGATGAATTGATATTCATCACCGATCATATATCTTGAACATCTACTATCAAGATACCAATTTCTTTTTAATCCTCAGGATGCAAGATATACCAACAAAGAAAATCAGGTTTTAACTTTAAGTATCCAAGCTTTCTTGGATCCTTTTTGGTTAGTCATAATGATTTCTTTAGAAATCCACACCATTTTTACATGAGAACTACCAAATCTATTAGAGCAATATACAAAGGATTTATGGCCTAATTTACCACAGTTGAAACATGAATAGTATTTTAAGGGAAATTCATAAATATATTCTTTAAAAAAATTTATTTATTTAGGGGATTGTAATCAAGACCAGCTTTATCATAAACAGCTCTTTGGTTTTTTTAAATTATATTTAGTTTATTTCAATTTTTAGGTTCTGATTTTCTTGAATTAAATTTTTGTTATCAGCTGAAATATCTTTCTTTTCTTTAAGTAAACATTGGTTTTGCTTTTTCAGCTCTTTGTTCTTTAATCCTAACTTTTTTAAATCATCTAATAGGTCATTAAAGGCCTCTTGCAATTCATCAAATATAAATTCATTTGAGGGTTTAGATATTACCTTATTTTCATGTTCCATGAGACAAAGATTGACTTCTTTATGGGTGTCATCATCGGAGCTTGATTCATTGCCATCGCTCAAAGTTATCACCATAGCCTTCTTTTTGAATTTCTTAGGGGCCTTCTTAAGTTGAGGGTATTCGGATCTGAAATGCCTTGGCTTCTTGCATCCATAACATATGAGGGGCTACTCTTTCTCTTTTTTTTTTTTGCTTGGCTTCCCCTTGGTTAATGGCTTTTCTTTTACTTCTTGCCTTCTTTTCTTCATAAATCTCTAAAATTTTCAAGTGATGAGTGCAAGCTCTTCATCTTCATCCTCATTGTCAGATTGGTCCATGTCTTCCTCCTCTTAAGCAATGGATTTGAAAGCAATAGTCTTCTTTCTTTTGGTTTCATCTTCGCTGCGTTGCCTTATAGTGAGTTCATGTATCATAAGTGACCTGAGAAGCTCCTCCAAAGGTAGAGTATTAAGGTTCATTGCATCTTAAATCATAGTGACTTTCGCCTCCCAAGTTCTTGGTAGAGATCTAAGTACCTTTCTCATAAGATCATTATTAGTATATAACTTACCAAAACTCTTAAGCTCATTAATGATATTAGTTAAATAAGTAAATATTTGAGTAATAGATTCATCAGGTTTCATTTTAAAAAGTTCATATTTATAAACAAGCATGTTGATTTTAGACTCTTTTACCTAATTAGTACCTTCATGAGTTACCTCTACTCAATTCCATATTTTTTTAGCAGAATTACATGTGAAGATTCTATTAAATTCATTTGCATCTAGGGCATAATACAAAATATTCATAATTTTTGCATTAGGTTGTGCCATCCTCTTGTCAACATCATCCCACTCATTTTCAGATTTGGAAATATCCTTTCTATCAATTTATTTTATGGGTGAGTGAGGTCCATTCACTATAACACTCTACATGTCATAATCAAAAGCTTGAATAAATATCTTCATCCAAGCTTTCCAATAGGTATAATTTGATCCATTGAAAAGTGAAGGTTGGTTGGTAGATTGCCTCTCAACAAGTGAAGTGCCAACTTGAGTTGCTATAGATCTTTGGCTCTTGATGGTGAAATCAAGAAAGGACTAGAGCACTGGCCTCTAATACCACTTGTTGCCTAACTATGCAACCTAAGAGAAGAGGGGTGAATTGGGTTTCCTTAAAAATTTGAAGGTAAAAATAGAATTGCAAGATGTGCTATTAATGTTTTAAGTGAAGTGAAGTAAGTGAGATAAATATGGTGGAAGAGCTTAATTTAAAAAAAAGAAGTTAACATAATAAAACAAATAAAGCAGATAGAGATAGAATAACTGACTCCGCCAGGTAAGTATAAGATGTAGGAGGTTTCCTGCTTGTTGCTTTTTTAAGACACCAATTGAGCTGGCCAGGTTAGATAATGAAACTAATTGAAAACCATCTTTTTTGAACCACTTGCCTTAGATACCAAATCAATTAATCAATCCAAATCCAGTCCAACTCTAGGGTTTTCTTGTCCTATTGAGCTCGAATATTCTAGGAGTAACGTCTAATTAATTTTAACTTAAAAGATTTAGGTCAATACAATATGAAGAGTGGTGGTTTGTGGGTTGAGAAAGGGAGATCAAATTTCTACCTTATCTTATTTAATGGATTGTGTCCTTAAAGTATATTATGAATATGCGATGTAAATAAAAAAAAGATGTCCAAATATGTTAAAAATTAATTTTATGTTATCTTTTTGGTTTCATTAAATTAATTAAGTGTTATGAGATGTTAGTAATTTTTTAGGGTTTATAGTTTTGTCTTTTTATAAGTGTATTTTATGTTTTTGATTTGTTTGGTTTTACAAAGAAAGTAAATTCAAGTGATTAAATCAAAAAAGTAGTAAATTAATCTAAATTATATCAAGCAAAAAAATTAATTATGAAAGATAATTATTAACTATATAAAATTAAAGAGCAATAAAAAAAAATTTTTATTTTTTATTTTTTATTTATTTTTTAAATTAATTAATTAATTTTTAAGTAATTAAAGAAATCATGCTACAATCCTCGATAATGATACCAAAAATTTGACTGCTTGTTGTTAAAGCATCAAATGATAATTAAAATCGATCTACCTATTAATTAGAATAGTGGTGAGTCGGATATCGATTTTTTCGAGAATTAAAGGTTAAGTTATGTTCAATTTGATTAAAAATAAATAAATAAATTCTAAAGTAGAAACTTAATTAAGTAGATTAAAGAGAGATAATCAAAAGTTTAGTAAATTAAAGCAAAAATAAAAAGAAAGCAAATACTTAATTAATTAGGATTTTTGAATTAACAAAAAATATTCTGAAATTTTGAATCCATCTTTAATAAGGTTGTGGTAATTCCTTTTAATGCAAAAATTGATATTTTTAAGAATTTAGTTATGATTATAATTTATTTTCTTAGAGTATGAATTATATTTTTTAATTATGATCCATCTCTATGAAGTCATAAATTATTCAAAACTTTAATTCTTAAAAATTTAAAATATATATTTTAATATTTTTTTCTAAAATAAATTATTAAATTAAGTATGAACTATATCTTCCAATCACAACCTTTCTTAATGAATATAATTTATTTAGATTAATAATAAGAATGCTATAGAGTCAAGATCTCATGCATAAAAATAAAATTCATTAAAAACTTGGTATGAGAACATGTTTGCATAAAAAGAATTATAAAAGATAAAAAAAAGAAAATTATAATCCACGTTTAGAAGACTTCATCTACTCTTCCAAAATTTAGCTTCTTAGCCATCCATGGTAGATGATCTGCTCGCTCCCAGCATCTTTAGAGCTCTTTTGATTGAAAATTGGAAGAAGAAAGAAGGAAGAAATAAGGAGGAGAAGGGAGAAAAAGAGAGAAGAAACTCTATTTTTCTCTATTTTTTTGACTTAGAAGACTTGTTCTCAGGCTATGTGGGAGTAAGAGTGCTTAAATAGAGGAAATAAGGTCTTCACAGCAATTTTTGGAGTCAAAATCTGAGTTTGGATCGATTTTAAACACCCTAAAATTTTCTGACCATCAGATCTTGATCAAACAGTCCAAAATCAACTCAAAAACCATCAAGATTAGCCGCGATCGGGCCTCTAGATTAATTCTGGCCATCAAATGATCGTCTGGATGAATTTCCGCTATTGGATCGCGCCAAATCTTTTCTGGAAACCTTAATCAGGTTGGAATGAATATCAACCATTGGATCTCCACCAGCATTAACGTCCACCATTCGATCATGCAAAACTATAGCCGTAGTCTACCATGGATCGGCTACGTCAAAGACCATAACCAATCAGAAGCCGATATCAAGAGAAAATGACCAAAATGTCCCTATACATCATGATAGAAATTCTATGAACCTTTTAGAGGTCTAGGTTCGCCATGTGGTAGCCGCTGATTGGTCGTGCCTACTGAGCTGGTCGGTCTGCGCCTATTCCATGGACCAACCGGTCGGTCCACCATGCACCAGTCTTCTTTTTTTTATTTTTTTTTATTTTAACTTTGAAGTTTTATAATTATTTTCATTTTAGTTTCGATTTAAGTAAAATTTATTACGTTGGAACCCATAAATCGAGCTCTTCATATTGATAGACTTATTTCCTACAAAATATTAATAAAAATATTAATTTTTTAAAATAAATATTAATTATTATATTGTTTTAATACTTTTATTTTGTGAATTATGGTAATTATCATACCCCCAACTTGAGTTTTGCTCATCCTCGAGCAAAGAAAAAAATTAGAAATATATACCAACTTGTGAAAGTTTTTTCAGGTCATCCTAAAGTTAATTGATACTTGGTTAGAGATTTAAGAAATACATCATTGGATTATTAATTCTATCCCAAATAGTGGTTAAGTGAAGAACATAAAATTTAGAGCTTTTTTTTGACCAATTTGCCACCTTTATTCTTTAAATCCTCTAATTTTAGTGTGGACTAGAGTTTTTTTTTATAGTCAGTGCAATGTTTTAACCCCTTAAGCTTTCTATCTGATCCTTATAGCGAGCTTTGGATCAATAACTCCCAAACCAGTTGACTTTAGGGTATTAGGTGTAGAACACCCCTCAGGCTTACTGACTCGAGTCAAATAGGCTATAAGTTAAAACTAATTGTAAAGCAAGCTTCTTCACATTGCCCACTTTTTAACGTAAATAACATTGCTTACTTAGGCAATGAGATCCGATTACTCAGTAGGAGACCAATGTTTAGAACTTATTTTTTATTTTTTTATTTTTTTTCCATCTTTTTTTTTCATAATAACTTTTTTTACTCATACCCATATAAAGTAGATTCTTTATCGAATATAGGTTGGAAGAAGATTTTTAGAATCACTCAAAAATTTATCTATCTAGATCTAACCATTTATTAGGTTTCCTTAATAATTTGGTCCTTAGCATTTCAAAAATTCTCTAGGCTATTAATCAATCATCGATTAAAATATCTAAAAAATTTTAAATCAACACAAAATTAGGTACATAAGACTAATTAATACCATACTTGAGGACTTTAAAAAAATTTTATTTTATCCTTCCTCCCAACTTAATTTTCATTGTCCTCAATGGAGAAAAAAAAAAGAGAGTGATAAAAGATAAGAAAATAACAAGAAAATAGTTCCTGGTTTAGTGTGGTTCTGGTCTTGGTCCAGGTTTCTTTGTTCTTCAGTCAACATGAGTTTGTAGCTCTTGTTAAGATTTGATGCCTCGAATTCGATCCACAGTAAGAAGAGAATCAGTTTTCAATACAGCAGTCGAGCTGACTCTGATATGCAGTCGAGCCAACTTGGATTGAGATCAAGCCAGCTTGAACCACAGCCGAGCTGGCTTGAATCACAGCCTAGCTGGCTCTCTCAGGCAGACAGACAGCAGGAGTTCGAGTGAGATGCAATTGAGCCAGCTCGATCCCTGACCAAGCCAACTTGATGGAGACGAACAGAACACAATGGGATTTTTTCTATTTAAACTTAGATTATGATTAATCCAAGAGGTCTACGAGAGTTGCTTGTAGACCATAGGATCCAGCAGCGATGGAGGATTGCGGTCATGATCTAAACGTCAAAAAAAAATTCAAGACTCCATCAAGGATATGTTCGACTCATATTAGGAGAACGAGCCTTATTAGGACTCCTATGAACTGCTGACAAGAGAATTCTCATTCTATTTAAAGGGTTGAGATGCTGTAGAGCAAAAAAGGTGGCGTGTGTGGTGTAAGAGACACGTAAAGAGGCTCAGTCAACCACCGAAAGAAGCTTGGTAGAGCATCGAGTATGTGCAGCCCATGAGAGAGAGAAGCAATAGGTGCATAGCATCCGATAAGGAGGCTATGAGGGCAGAGCATCTTGTAGCTTCTATGGGTCTTCTTAGAATTCTAAGAGAGCTTTTATAAGGATAGCTTCTAGTTGAGAGAGATTTGTGTACGATAAGTTGATAGTAGAGGTGTTCTCCTCTTATACCTATTTTCCTTTTTCATAGTGAAGCTTTATATGTCCCATGGAGACGAGCCTTTAAACTGATCTACGTACTTGATTATTTTCTTATTTTATTTCTTTCTTCTTTCTATCATAATAATTTGATACTAGATCCTTAACAAGCAGTATCAGAGTAGCTGATATTCTAATAGTTTGGTATCAGAACGAGTTGATACTACAATAATTGGAATCAGAGCCAGATAGTACCGGAGCATAGATTATAGCAGTGGATAGAGATTAAAAAATATGGAAGAAAAAATATAATCAAGATGGAGATCAACAGGTTCGATGAGAAGGATAATTTTTTTTTGTAGCAAGCAAGGATAAAGGATGTCCTCATCCAACATGGGTTGATCGATGCTTTCTTGTATGACGAGACGCCAGCCACCATAGAGATGAAGGATTGAAAGTGGATCCAGATGCAGACGGTGAGCATGATTTGCTTGTACCTAACAGATGCAGTGGTGATCCATGTACTTGGTGAGATTTTTTCGATGTTGCTGTGGTCAAAGCTCGAGAAGTTGTACATGGCGAAGTCGCTCACCAACATGCTATTTCTTTGGAGGTAGTTCTACCAGCTAAGGATAGACGAAGGTCAGAGCATGCAGGAGCATCTATCTAACTTTCAAAAGATCCTCACCGATCTTCTTAGCATTGGTGAAAAAGTTGAGGAGCAGACCAGGGCATTGCTCTTGCTAGCATCGCTTCTCTCTTCGTATGAGTTCTTGGTGACTGCTCTTCTAGTAGAAAAGAGCACCATCAAGATGGATGAGGTCACTACAGCGATATTCCAAAATGAGATTCTCAGAAGGGAGAACCTAGCTTCGAGCTCAAATGGCGGTAGCTCAGCTTTGATGATTTTTAGAGAAGTAGGAGGCAGTAAACAGAGCGGCAAAGAATCATGAGCAGGACGATCCAAGTCCAAGATGAGAGATCTTAGCAAGATCAAATGCTACATGTGCGATGAGTTGAAGCATCGAATCAAGGATTGTCCATAACTTAAGGATCGGACGAGAACTACTACAGTGATGGCCAGTAGCGAGTCAGAGGATGATGTCCAAAGATATCTAACAAGGTATCTAGTTCTTTCTACTAGTGAATTTTAGATTCTGCATGCATATATCATGTTTGTTGCAGAAAGAAGCAGTTTGACTCCCTAGAGAGCAGTGATGACATTGTTTATCTATCGGATGGATCGAGCTGTGTGATTAGAGGCATCAAGATGGTCAGCTGAAAATCATAAGATGGTGCAGTAAGAAGATTGGGCGAGGTCAGATACATATCTGATTTTAGGCAAAATCTTATCTCACTAAGCGGACTGGATTTAAATTACCATAAGTGGGTAGCTAGTGATGGAATTCTCAAGGTCATGCATGGTGACAGGATGATATTAGAGGGGAATAAGAAGATAAGAGAAAATTACAATCTAGCAGGAAGCTCAGTGCGAGGTGGAGCTTAAGGAGCCAGAGGGAGCCTAGTGCAAGATGGAGCTCCAAATGAAGATGGATCGAGCACAAAATGGAACACTCGAAAGGACGAGAGGCAACATCGTAGAGTAAAATTTCTATTTTCGTAAGAAAATTCTTCGAGCAAATTTTTGGTCAAAATAGACACAGCCCATGATAAAGATGAGATCGAGCGGTCTAGCTCGACTCCCATATTTGCCCATCCATGATCAGCAGGCATGCCCCAGGGCATGGGGGCAAGATGGATCATAAGCTATCAAAGTCAAATGGAGGTCGAATGTTGAGTCGAAATAGAGATTGTTAGAATTTGATGCCTCGAATTTGATCCACAGCAAGAAGAGAATCAGTTTTCAGCACAGTAATTGAACCGACTCTAATACGCAGTCAAGCCAACTCGAATTAAGATCAAGCCAGTTCAAACTACAGCTGAGCTGGCTCTCTCAGGTAGATAGACAACAGGAGTCCAAACAAGACACAATCAAGCTAGCTCAATGGAGGCGAACAGAATACGACTGTATTTTATCTATTTGGACTTCGATTGTGATTAATCCAAGGGGTCTATGGGAGTTGTGCATGGACAGCAGGATCCAGCAGCTATGGAGGGTTATGGTCATGATCTAAAGATCAAAAAATATTCCAAGACTCCATCAAAAAAATATTCGACTCATATTAGGAGAATGAGCCCTGTTAGAACTCCTGTGAACTACTAAGAAGAGAATTTTCAATCTATTTAAAGGGCTAAGGTGCTGTGTAGCAAAAAAGATGGTGTGTGTGGCATTAGAGGCATGTAGAGAGGCTCAGATAGCTATCGAGAAGAGCTTGGCAGAGCATCGAGTACGTGTAGCCCGCGAGAGAGAGAAGCAACAGGTGCATAGCATCTGATAAGGAGGCTGTGAGGATAGAGCATCTTGTAGCTTCTATGCATCTCCTTGGGATTCTGAGAGAGCTTTTATGAGGATAGCTTCTAGTTGAGAGAGATTTATGTATGGTGAGTTGAGAGTTGATATTCTTCTCTTATACCTATTTTTTTCTTTCATAGTGAAGCTTTGCATGCCCCGTGGAGGCGAGCCTTTAGGCTGATCCACGTACTTGATTATTTTCTTATTTTATTTTTTCATTCTTTCTGCTATAATAATTTGGTACTAGATCCTTAACAAGCCATATCAGAGTAGCTAATATCCCAATAGTTTGATATCAGAGCGAGTTGATACCACAACAGTTCTTCCTCCAACTTAGTCCTGAAAGAAAGTTAAACTAAAAAGAAAACAAAAATGTTAAATGTAAAAGCCTGGGTTGCCTTCCAGTAAGCGCTAAGTTTAACGTCTTCAGCCAGATTCTATGAAGGAGTTTTAGGTATAATCAATTTTAGTACATCCTTCAAAGTTCCAAAAAGATAAGGCCAACTAGGAGGTCTTATTATCATGATAGAAAATCGTTCATGGAATACTTTTCAGCGATTAAGCATAGCCTTAATCAATAAAGTGTATAAAGCAAGCAAATTATATCTAAATTTAAATTTAGCATAGTTTTTATGATGATCAGGAATGGATTATATTTGTTGGGTCGAGAATAGGAGTGGTAGTTTTTGAATTTCTTTAACTATAACCTGATCTACCCCACTCCCTATCTTGGGTATGATGTGTGTTGACATCAACTCTTCATGATCAAAATCATGGCATTTTTTCCAACTCAATTTTAAATCTGCCTCCATACATCATTTTAATATTATAGATAAATTTTGGAGGCCATCCTTAGAAGTACTATCAAATATTAAAAAATTATTGATAAAATTATTGTCCTATATTTTAGCAATATCCCAACCAACAGCTTCTTTATGTGCATTTAGAACATCCATAAGTTGGTCTTCCTAAGTAGATATCACTGGTGGGGTGTCTGTAGGTTCATCAAGAAGTATCTTCAATTTTAGAGTAGTTGGTGGTTCTAACAAAAGAGTTATTGGTGGGCTAGGTGATGGCTCAAAATTTTCAGTCCATGATGGGATGGTTTTTGGGTAGGGTGTATCTTTGATCGTTAATTTCTGTATTATACCCATCATCATCAAAATCGTCCACCTCATAATGAGTCCTATAGGGATTTAATAAATCTTGATAAAGAATTATGGGTGAAGCTTCCTCTAGTATGTTGTTCACATGTGGTTCTTAGGAAGTCTCTACTAAATCCATCATCTCATCAGTTTGTCCATTCCCACTCAAAGGGTTTGGTGATTCTAAAAAACTTAGGAATGGGGGCATATATGAGTAAAATGATGGAATTGGTTTTTTTCCACCATTTTGGTTCTTTTCAATATGTTCTTTCCTCAATTATATGGTCTAAGAGGGTGTTTTTGGTTTTGCAGGGTTATTCTGTAACCATATTATTGTCAAGAGTTTTAATTGATTGTTCAGTAATAGTTTCTAGGACATTAAAATTTTTAATCATATATGGTCCCTCAGGTTCACTCTCGAGTTGATTAGGCAACTCACTTTCACTTATAGTCATGACTAACTGATCTATGTATATTTCTAGACAGGCAATGGCTTGAGAGTGTAAATTTATAGGTCGGTTGGTAAGATCGTTTTGTGATTTCATCATGGCTTCCAAGGTTTTTTCTATTGAATTAAGCCTTTGGTCCTCTAGAGTATTCAATGGTTGATTAGTAAGTTCTGACTTGTCTACTGCTTGCTGAATTCTCTCTTTAAAAATTGACTCATTATTATTATGAGAAGATTGATAATGTGGGGAGGGCATATCATAACGTACATCCTTGAAAGTGGGTTTTTGTGGTACTGGAGTAATCATAGGTTATGATTGCCACAAAAAATTGGTTGAGCCCCCCATCCTAGATTATAGGATTATAGTATGAATTATTTTCTGATCTATAGGCCATTTGGGTTTGATCTTGATAATCATGATGATACATATATTCAGAAAATTAGTTTGGACATCTTCTTGCAAAGTGGGTGAGGCTCGAACAAATTGCACAAACTTGTTATGCAGAAAGAAAAGATAGATATAAAGAATTTCTATTGGCTTCTAGATGATCTACTTTATGGAATAGATCAATAAATATACTATCTAAATCCATCTCTGATTGATTATTTATTTTTATTTTATTTAATTTTAAAGAATAAGAAAAGAGATGAGGAGAGAGAATTCTAAAGATGAGAGCCCTAAAGAGTCCTAGATCAAGAGATGATAAAAGAGAGCATTTTAATTAGGATTTGAATTGTAAAGGTAAATAAGTTAAGCATACATGGACTCTCTATTCTAAGGTTTATCTAGATCTAGATGGCTCCTAACTATTTCAAGATCACCTTCGAGCACTCTAAGCCCAAAATTGACTAACTGACTCAGCTAGGTAAGTATAAGATGTGGGAGGTTTCTTGCATATTGCTTTTCTTAGACACCAACTAGAATGATCAAGTCAGATAATGGAACCAATTGAAAATCACCTTTGAGACTTAGACACCCAATCAATTAATTAATCCGAACCCGGTCCATCTCTAGGATTTTCTTATCCTATTGAGCTCGAATATCCTAGGGCCAATGTCTAATTAATTTTAACTTAAAAGATTTAGGTCAATGCAATATGAAGGATGGTGGTTTGTGGGCTAAGAAAGAATGATCAAATCTCCATCTTATCTTATTTAATGGGTTATGCCCTTAAAGTATATTATGAATAAGTGATGCAAATAAAAAAAAAGATATCTAAATATGTTAAAAATTAATTTTATGTTATGTTTTTTATTTTACTAAATTAATTAAGTGTTATAAGATGTCAGCAATTTTTTAGGATTTATAATTTTATCTTTTTATAAGTATATTTTAGGTTTTTAATTTTTTTGGTTTTGCAAAGAAAGTAAATTCAAGTGATTAAGTCTGAAAAGTAGTAAATTAATCTAAATTATATGAAGAAAAAAATTAATTATGAAAGATAATAATTAACTAAATAAAATTAAAAAGTAATAAAAAGATTTTTTATTTTTTTTATTTTTTTTATTTTTTATTTTTTAAATTAATTAATTAATTTTTAATTAATTAAAGCAACCATGCTACAATCTTCGACAATGATGCCAAAAATTTGACTACTTATCATTAGAGTATTAAATAATAATTAACATCGATCTATCTATTAGTTAGAACAGTAGTGAGTCAGATGTTGATTTTCTCGAAGATTAAAGGCTAAGTTATGTTTAATTTAATTAAAAATAAATAAATTAATTTTAAAATAAAATTTTAATTAAATAGATTAGAGAGAGGTAATCGAAAGTTTAGTAAATTAAAGTAAAAATAAAAAGAAAGTAAATACTTAATTAATTAAGATTTTTAAATTAATGAAAAATATTTTGAAATTTCGAATCCATCTCTAACAGGATTGTGGTAATTCTTTTAATGCAAAAATTAATATTTTTAAGAATTTAGTTATGATTATAATTTATTTTTTTAGAATATTAATTATATATTTTGATTATGATTCATCTTTATGAAGTCATAAATTATTCAATACTTTAATTCTTAAAAATTTAAAATATGACTTTTAATGATTTTTCTCTAAAATAAATTATTAAATTAAGTACGAACTATATCTATCGATCATAATCCATCTTAATGAATATAATTTATTTAGATTAATAATAAGTATGCCACAGACTCAAGATCTCATGCATAAAAATAAATTTCATTAAAAACTAGGCATGAGAACATATTTATATAAAAAGAATTATAAAAGATAAAGAAAGAAAAATTATAACCCATGTTTAGAAGACTTCATCTACTCTCTCAAAATTTAGCTCCTTATCTGTACATGCTAGACGATCTGCTCGCTTCTAACATCTTTAGAGCTCCTTTGATTGAAAATTGGAAGAAGAAAGAAGGAAGAAATAAGGAGGAGAAGGGAGAAAAAGAGAGAAGAAACTCTATTTTTCTTTATTTTTTTGGCTTAGAATATTTGTTCTCAAGATATGGGAGTAAGAGTGCTTAAATAGAGGAGAAAATAAGGTCTATGGGAGTAAGAGTGCTTAAATAGAGGAGGAAATAAGGTCTTCACAGTAATTTCGGAGTCAAAATTCGAGTTTGGATCGATTTTAAACATCCTGAAACTTTCTGACCGTGAGATCTTGATCAAACGATCCAAAATTAACTCAAAAACCATCAAGATTAGCTGCTTAAACCCATAATCAGGCCTCTGGATTAGTTCTAGTCATCAGATCATCATCTGGGTGAATTTCCACCGTTAGATCGTGCCAAATCTCCTCTGGAAATCTTAATCAGGTCGAAATGAATATTAGCCATTGGATCTCCACTGGCATCAATGTCTACCATCTGATTATGCAAAACTATAGCCATAGACTGCCATGGACCAGCCATGTCAAAGACCGCAACCAATCAGAAGCTGGCGCGCTAGAGAAAATGACCAAAATACCCCTATATGCTGCGATAAAAATTCTATGAACCTCTTAGAGGTCTAGGTTCGCCACGTGGCAGCCGCTGATTGGCAGCGCCTACTGAGCTAGCCGATTTGCACCTATTTCATGGACCGGCCAGTCGAACCACCATGCACTGATCTTCTTTTTTTCTAATTTTTTTATTTTAACTTTTAGGCTTCATAACTTTTTCATTCTAGCTCCAATTTAGGTGAAATTTATTGTGTTGAAACCCATAAATTGAGCTCTTCATATTGGTAGGCTTTTTTCATACAACACATTAATAAAATTAATAATTTTTTAAAATAAATATCAATTATTATATTATTTTAATACTTTTATTTTATGAATTATGGTAATTATCAACTCCCCAAGCTCCTATTTCAAAATTTCAATCAACTATTCATGTTCAACCGAATACAATATCGGATGCCCCGACCCTAGCTATCCTAAGTTAGACACTAATTTTTCAGGTACAAGCCAATCTAAAACACTCCGGTTCAAGATTTGGATCAATCTTTCTAAGCTTTGAAAATTCTCAAAACTTGAGCTCCAAAATCGTGAACAGAATATAAAAAGAAAATACAAGTTCAACACAGTTAGCTCCTTAATGAGTATAATAAAATTTTAAAAATTCTTTACACAGACTAGAGAAAGCTTTTAAGAACCCTCTCCAAAGGATTGAAGACTTGAATGAGAGCTAGAGAAGTGCTTGAGCTTGAAATCAATACTTCTTTTACTTAGGGCTTTGGTTTGTTTGGGCTAAATAATCTCTAGATTTTCTTGGGTTTTTCTTTCTTTTTGAATGCATTTAAACCTTCATTGAATAGTGAAAAAAGAATAGTAGCCATTTTGTACCCCTTTTCAGCATGCCGGTGCCAATTATGCATGCCAATGTGCCAAACTCGAAGGAGTCGCCTCTTTTTGTCCAACCAACTAATTCTTTATGTTTAAGCTTCCAAAAGTCTCGAGAATGCTTCTAAATGAATTCATGTCATTTTGTAAGTTCTTTAAGCTTCCAAAAAACTTTAAATTTGCCTCTAACTTCAGAAATTTGCTATATTGATCATCTTCAACCATTTCTTTCAATGTAAAATTTCTTGAAGTTCCTGAATCAACTTTCTAAAATATCTTCAAGGATAAAAATCATTAGTACCCCTCTCAATTATTTTGTGCCCATCAAAATCAACTCTAGGTGTAACAGAGGTTCAGCTTCAACCCACTTCATAAAATAGTCAATTATGATGATGAAGAATTTCATTAGACTGGTTGCCTATGGAAATGATCCGAAAATATCAATTCTCTATATAGCGAAGGGCCAGAGAGCAATAATTTGTGCAAGCTTGGTTACCAGTCTCTGTTGGATATTAGAATTTTTCTGACACTGCTCATATTTTCTAATGAGGTCGGCCGCATTTTGTTGCAAGTTCAGCTGGTAATATCTTTACCGGATCACCTTATAGGCTAATGACTTACCCCCTAAGTGATTCTCATAGATCCCTTTTCGGACCTCTCAAAGTGTATAATCAACCTCAGTTGGCCTTAAGCACCAATGTAAGGGCAGGGAGAGCAACTTCTTCTAAAGTCTTCCTTCTAAGTAGCCATATGATAAACACTTAAATTAGGACATTAGACGTATTAAATTTTATTTCATTTGATCTTTATTTATTAAGAATTTGATGCTTTTTAGTCTACTTTGCAGATAATTAGAGGTTTAGGCTGATCAAGATTCAAATTAGTTCAAATTCAAAGAAATACTCCAGAACTAATGGGCCAAGTACAATCAGCTTAAGGGGTAAGTCATAATCAATGGCTTGGAAGCAATCACAAAGATCAAAGACTACAAATTCCAGATGCTTTCTACATGGATCTAAATGTGAACATGATTTAAAGATCAAGGCCCAGATTAGAAGATAACCTTTCATCTAGATCTAAGTATGAACATAAATAATCAATAAATGGAGATGTAGGACACTCGATCCAATGTCCATCATTGAAGGACCACTCAACAAAATCTTAGGAAAAGGAAGAGAGGGATTCAATCTCCATGCCAACTCATGATCTCATGCCTCCACAACTCCTTCACGTCCCAAAATCCCTTATAAATTCCATATGCCTAAGTTCATGCTAACTCCTTCCCAAATCTCAAGTCCACGCCCCACTTTCTTTCCTTTCTCTTGCTAATACTCCACCTCATGCATTTTCTCTTCTTAAAACTCCCTTTCACATGGCCCCCACCTTCTCCTCTACATCTCACACGGCCCACTCCATGCCAAAAATTTCTTTAACACCCTCTTTCATGCGCTAATTTCTCAAGCACCCTCAAAGTCCCTCCTCACTCCAAACACTCTCACCTGCCCACAAGGAGTCCCTCCTTTCACGTGTCTTAAACTCTTACCTAAAGTCTTCATGCCAAAAGTTATTAATGCCTCTTTTACATGCCTCCAAACCCTAGAGTCCCACTCCCTCTTCTATAAATTAAGTATTTACGCCTCTTCCTTTTGAAGATTCTCAATGCCATATGACCTCTGATAAGTGGTAAAAATATACTAATAAAAGTATTAAATTATAAAATAAATTAATATTTTTTATTAGAAATTAATACTTTTATTAATTTTATGTAGGAAAAAAGCCACCAATGTGAAGAACTTATTTTTCTGGTTCTGATAAAAAAAATTTCAGGCAAAACGGACTTCAAACGAGCCCAGAATTAAATTTTAAAAAAAAAAAATACCGATGCAACGCTGACGTTAGGATGACGTCAGCATTTTTCGTGGTGCACGATGGACCATCTGAAGGGTATTTTAGGAATTTTACAGCAAGAGGCGCACTCTGATTGGCTGAAGAATGCGACGGTCCATGCAACACCGGGCTCGCGCACGGTCCATGGAGGGCAATTTGGGAATTTTGGCTGATCCAACTGGCAATTTTCACTGAAGCTTGATCGAACGGCCGAAAAGAAGGTGCTGATGGATGGCATCCATAGCTCCCGATCGAGATCCAACGGCTAAGATTCATCCCGACGTAAAACTAAAGATCTGAAGGCTTATTTCAACGCGATCGAATGGCCCAGATTTGATCCAATGGTTGATCCAATGGCTGATATTAAATCCGACTTGATCTGGGTTATTTTAAGGGGTTTTTGAGTGGTTTTTGGACCGTTTGATCACCATCCAATGGCCAGAATTACCCAGATCTTAATTTGAGTTATTTTGGGAGTCTTAAACCTAGTTTTTGATGGATTTTGGGGAGGAAATCAAATTCTTTATCTATAAAAACCTATGGTTGTCGTGAAAAAAATATGAATTAGAGAGAGACAAAGAGAGAGACGGGGAGAAAGAGAGAGAGAGAGAAAAGAGAGAGAGAAAGAAAGAGGAGAGAGGTAGAAAAAAAAGTGATTTATGAGAAAATCAAAAAAAAAGTTTTTTTTGATTTTTCTTCGACGATCAAGACATCGATCAAGGAGCCTCTTCTTCTTCGCCAAGTTCTCCACATCAAGAGCAGCAGACAATCAATTTCAGCAATCAAACAGTCTAATTTCTCTATGCTTTTTATTTTATTTGCTATTTTTGAACTTGTTATCATGAACTAAATTTTTTTTTACTAAGGCTAAGGTGTAGCCACTCTTTTGATGCAATATTCAGTATGATTTATTTTTAAATTTTATTCATGAGGAGTATATAAATCTGATCTTAATGCTTTTAGATTACTGGCCATCTTCTAATTGATCTGATGAACATAGATGTTACGGACCAAGTACATCTATGTTAATGCTTCTTGATTATATACCTTGTATTATGAATCAAATTAGAATTCATATGCATGCGGAAATTTTAGTGCGCTTTGGACGCAGCGTATTTTAATTAGAGGGTTTCACAAAACCTAATGCATTAATATTTATTTAAATTACACCTGGACCAAAGGATAATTAATAAATATTAATAGTTTTGCTATGCCTGGACCAAAGGATAGTGAATAAATTAGGAGACTCCACCGTCACATGAAATAAAATTAATCTAAAAATCTGAATATTGTATTGACTGAGTTGGTGAACCGATTGCCTTAGTAATCCATTGCTCTTGAATTTAAAACCCTAATAATTTACACTCTCTCTATTTAATTAAAAACTTTTAATTATTTTTTTTTATTTTCTTTAATTTCTTATTCTCATAAATCGATCTTCTAAATAAAGCATAGGAAAGAGCTTTTCAGTACTTATTTTCCAATCCTCTAGGGACGATACTCTACTCATTCACTTTATTACTTGATCGACTGGTGCACTTGCCATAGCTATAAATTAGCACGCATCAAGTTTTTGGCACCGTTGCCGGGGATTGTGTCTAAAATAATATTAAAATTTTGATCCTAGCTTTACTTTAGAAATTTATTTTTAATTTTTATTATTAAAAAAAAAAATTTAGTGCATGACACGTACTGGACATAGTAACTTACTACCTTTAGATCCAGAAATTGAAAGAACCATTAGAAGACTACAACAAGAGAGAAACATGGCAGCTGAAGATCCTAACGACATCAATCTAGGATTGGATATGGCGACTGAAGGACAGCATGAAGCTATTCGACCAGTACATCATCCATTAAATGATTACATCACACCATCTATAGCCGATGCAGCTTCGAGCATCAGGAGACCGCCTGTACGAGCAAACAACTTCGAAATAAAATCGACGATGATCCAGATGATTCAATCAACTGTCCAATTCAGTGGACACATGCATGATGATCCGAATGCCCATATTTCTAATTTTCTTGAACTTTGTGATACTTTTAAAATTAATGGGGTGTCGGATGATGCTATTAGATTAAGGTTATTTCCTTTCTCTTTATGGGATAAAGCTAAAAATTGGCTTCATTCTCTTCCTGCAGGTTCTATCACAACTTGGGATGTCCTAGCCCAAAAATTCTTAGCCAAGTACTTTCCACCTTCCAAGAACTGCTAAGATGCGCAACGATATCACTTCTTTTATGCAGATGGACATGGAGACACTATATGAGGCTTGGGAGCATTTCAAGGAACTGCTGAGGAGATGTCCACATCATCAACTACCCGTATGGCTTCAGGTACAAACTTTCTATAATGGTTTATCTCCTACTAATCGATTCTATGATTGATGCAGCAGCAGGAGGAACCATTAATCGAAAAAATGGAGGAAGAAGCCTTTCGATCTGATCGATGAGATGGCATCAAATAGCTATCAATGGCAGACAGAGCGCATGATGCCAAAAAGACTAGCAGCTGTGCAGGGAGTAGATTGCGTGCCAACCTTTACTAGCTGAAATTGCAGCCCTTAGAGCCGAAGTCAACAACTTAAAGGGAACAGCTATGCATGTTCAGAGCATTACTTGTGACCTATGTGGAGGAGGACACGATACGAGCAATTGCCAGACAGGTAATCCTTTTGCTAAAACAACTGATACAGCTAATTATATTGGTAATTTTTTCAGGCCGCAACAAAACAATCCCTACTCCAACACATACAATCAAGGGTGGAGGCAGCACCCAAATTTCTCATGGAGCAATCAAAATGCAGCACAACAGCCACCCCCGGGATTCCAAGTACCTGAAAAGAAGTCCAACATGGAAGAGCTGATGGTCAAATTTATGCAAAACCAAGAAGCAACTATAAAAAATTTGGAAGCCAAACTTAGGCAGGACCAAACAGCAGCAATTCGAAACTTGGAGATGCAAATAGGTCAAATGGCTAAGATAATCTCCGAGAGACCTCAAGGATCCTTGCCAAGCAATACGGAGACAAATCCAAGGGAGCAAGTCAATGCTATCACCCTAAGAAGTGGTACAAAGCTGGAGGAGCCACATCAGAAGAATGAGACTGAAGAGCCAACTACAAATAAGGAACCATCAACTCAAAATTCGTCAGTCACCAAAACAACCAGCAGATGGATGGTCTCCAGGTATACGATTTGCTGATCCAAATGTGAAGCCCTACGTGCCGCCACTACCATTCCCAGAGAGACAAATACAGCATCCAGATAAGAAATTTTCTAACTTTTTCAAAATTTTAAAGAATTTACATATTAATATTCCTTTTGTAGATGCTATTACTCAAATGCCCAGGTATGCCAAGTTTCTCAAAGAAATCTTAACAAATAAGAAAAAGCTGAAGGAGCATGAGAGAATAAATTTGAATGAAGAATGCTCAGCAATACTTCAAAATAAATTACCACAGAAGCTTAAAAGATCCAGGGAGTTTTACTATCCCCTGCATTATTGGTGATTGTAGTTTTGATAAAGTTTTATGTGATTTAGGAGCAAGCATTAATCTCATGCCTTTTTCTATTTTCAGGAAGCTGGGTCTAGGAGAACCAAAGCCTACCACTATTACTCTTCAATTAGCCGACAGATCCATTAAATATCCAAGAGGTATAGTGGAGGATGTCTTGGTAAAGGTAAACAAGTTTATTTTTCCTGTTGATTTTATTGTTCTTGATATGGAAGAAGATTATGATGTACCCCTTATTTTAGGGAGACCCTTTTTAGCTACTGGAGGAGCTTTAATAGATGTTCAACAAGAAAAATTAATTCTTAGAGTCCAAGATGAACAAGTTACTTTTAATGTTTTCAAAGATACTAAACATATTGATGATAATCAAACTTATTTTCTAATTGATATTATTGACAATCCATTATATGAGAATTCTGTAGAAAATAGGTTTGAGACTATAAAAGCGAGCAATGTCAAATTGAAAGAGGACTCGATCAAACATGAAAGTATTCCAATTGAAGTGGCACCAGGATTGATCCACTTTAGAACTCAAAGAAAGTCAAGCTGAAGACTATAAATCAGAACTACTAGATAGGTTGTTTCTTTTCTTTTTAGTTTTGATCATTTTTCTTTTCTTTTATTTTTCAGTAATTTGTTGTTGCTCTTTTACTGCTCTGGTGTGTATTTTCAATTTTGCAGAAAAATCAATGAGAACTCAAGCAAAATTTCAAAGCTCCAAAGAACCAGACTGAACAAAATCAGGTGTATTCCTTCCTATCCTTTATTACATCCTTTATTTTTCTTTCTCCTTTAAGACAATGTAGAATAATTATATAAAAAAAAAAAATCATGTGTCAAGAAGAAAATCTTGAGCAAGATAAACTGGATAAGTGATAAAAGATAGAATTATTTGCTAATGAATGTAATGAGTTAAAGAAGTAGATTAGTTTGGTCAACTTTTAGCAAGCCTACTTAGGTCATTAAAAGATTATTAGCACTTTTTATTGCACATGCACACTAACAAGGCAAAGTAGGTATTGATTATAAGGCCAACTGAGGATTCAATTATCACTGAAAAATTGGTAATTAATATACATTCTAATCAAAGAAACTTGAATTTAAGGAAAGAGCTACCTGCCTATAAATAAAGTGCAAAAGATAGAGTATATGTGGATTGCCCAAAGCCTAGTAACTGGGTCTCTGCACCTAGGTCAAGTGTGAAAATTCACGTAAAATGGTGAAGGAAAGGCCAGGATGCTCAGCACAGTAAAAAAAAAAAAAAGAAAAAAAAAAAAGGCAGTGTGAAAGCTACCTTAATTCATGAGTATAAAATTGAGAATGTATAGAAAATTGACCAAAATAGGTGATAAGAGAAGGATACTTTTGTTCTTTTAATTTAATACTGAAATGCTAAAGTTAGTCATCACGAACACAAGTGCTATAGATCTTTGATGTACTCTAAGAAAGTTTTTAATTGTATTGACTGAAAAATTTGCTTCTGAAGCTCAATGCTTAGTTAGCAGTATTTTCTAAACTTTTTGACCTTTAATCCTAGATTTTATCTTTGTGATGGATAATCTTATTGAAACATGGTATTAAATAAAACATTGCTAAGGGACTAGCAATGACTAAGTTGGGGGGTGTGATAAGTGGTAAAAATATACTAATAAAAGTATTAAATTATAAAATAAATTAATCTATTTTATTAGAAATTGATACTTTTATTAATCTTATGTAGGAAAGAAGGCCACCAATGTGAAGATCTTATTTTTCTGGTTCAGATGAAAAAAATTTCAGGCAAAACGGACTTCAAACGAGCCCAGAATTGAATTTCAAAAAAAAAAAAAAAAACGCCGACGCAACGCTGACGTCAGCATTTTTCGCGGCGCACGGTGGACCATCTGAAGGGTATTTTGGAATTTCACAGCAAGAGGCGCGCTCTGATTGGCTGAAGAATGCGGCGGTCCATGCAACACCGGGCTCGCGCATGGTCCATGGAGGGCAATTTGGGAATTCTTGGCTGATCCAACGGGCGGTTTTCACTGAAGCTTGATCGGACGGCCGAAAAGAAGGCGCTGATGGATGGCATCCATAGCTCCCGATCGAGATCCAACGGCTGAGATTCATCCCGACGTTAAACTAAAGATCAGAAGGCTTCTTTCAACGCGATCGGACGGCCCAGATTTGATCCAACGGTTGATCCAACGGCTGATATTAAATCCGACTTGATCTGGGTTATTTTAAGGGGTTTTTGAGTGGTTTTTGGACCGTTTGATCAACATCTAACGGCCAGAATTACCCAGATCTTAATTTGAGTTATTTTGGGAGTCTTAAACCTAATTTTTGATGGATTTTGGGGAAAAATCAAACTCTTTATCTATAAAAACCTATGTTGTCGTGAAAAAAAAAGAATTAGAGAGAGAGACAAAGAGAGAGACAGGGGAGAAAGAGAGAGAGGGAGAGAAAAGAGAGAGAGAGAAAGAGAGAGGAGAGAGATAAAAAAAAAAAAAAGTGATTTGTGAGAAAATCAAAAAAAAGTTTTTTTTGATTTTTCTTCGACGATCAAGACATCGATCAAGGAGCCTCTTCTTCTTCGCCAAGTTCTCCACATCAAGAGCAGCAGACAATCAATTTCAGCAATCAAACAGTCTAATTTCTCTATGCTTTTTATTTTATTTGCTATTTTTGAACTTGTTATCATGAACTAAATTTTATTTTACTAAGGCTAAGGTGTAGCCACTCTTTTGATGCAATATTCAGTATGATTTATTTTTAAATTTTATTCATGAGGAGTATATAAATCTGATCTTAATGCTTTTAGATTACTGGCCATCTTCTAATTGATCTGATGAACATAGATGTTACGGACCAAGTACATCTATGTTAATGCTTCTTGATTATATACCTTGTATTATGAATCAAATTAGAATTCATATGCATGCGGGAAATTTTAGTGCGCTTTGGACGCAGCGTATTTTAATTAGAGGGTTTCACAAAACCTAATGCATTAATATTTATTTAAATTACACCTGGACCAAAGGATAATTAATAAATATTAATAGTTTTGCTATGCCTGGACCAAAGGGTAGTGAATAAATTAGGAGACTCCACCGTCACATGAAATAAAATTAATCTAAAAATCTGAATATTGTATTGACTGAGTTGGTGAACCGATTGCCTTAGTAATCCATTGCTCTTGAATTTAAAACCCTAATAATTTACACTCTCTCTATTTAATTAAAAACTTTTAATTATTTTTTTTATTTTTTTAATTTCTTATTCTCATAAATCGATCTTCTAAATAAAGCATAGGAAAGAGCTTTTCAGTACTTATTTTCCAATCCTCTAGGGACGATACTCTACTCATTCACTTTATTACTTGATCGACTGGTGCACTTGCCATAGCTATAATAGCACCATACCTCCCTCTACTCCAAGGCATCATCTCCCTCTCTTCTTTTGCTTCTTGGTAAAAAAGAACAAACAACTCTTAAGGAATGATTTTTCTAGTATTTTTTATGAATTGATAAATAACTTTCTCTATAGTCAACAAATTTTAGAGTTGCTTTCAAGATTATGGTGCTTAATATTTATATGTTAATCTTTAAATAGCTTATGTGATCGTTGGGATAGATCGTGATCAGGAGATGGTCCATGCTCAAGCGAAATAGACTATTTTAAGGATTAACTTACAGATCTTTTTATCTATTTAATTTAAGACTCTTCTTATATTTTAAGTTTGAATAGCTTATACTATAGGAAGATGGCCCATGATTGGGAGATATAATCCATACTCAAGTGAGATAGATTATAATCAAATCTGAACAGAAGATGTCTTAATCAACTGATCTAATCTTTTACTAAGATTATAGTTAAAGATAAAATCAAAGTCACAAGACTTTTCTTATCTCAAATTTTGCTAAATTTTTATGTTTTAATTAAGTAATTCTCTAATCATTAAAATTTGTCAAACTATAGTTTTTTCCTGATTTTTATTCATCATTATTTTGCTACTAAATTAGCCTTTTGATCCTTATGGATTTGACACCTGACACACACTATACTACTATTTAATTGCATTGGACTTTTTTTTATCTTTTATCTTGGACCGCTTTCATGATAAGAGCACATCGATATACTGAGGGGCTTGGCATTTAATCTTTCGAGCTTTGATAGGGTTGGCTGGTAAATTACCACCAAAAAGATAGTTGATAAGGGGATCTATCTAGCTCAACTTGTGCCCAACTTGTAAGATAGTAGGTTCTTCTTCAATACTCAGTTTCTATAGATGCTTGATGAAGATCCGTCTATTGAGGTTAGAGTATCTAAAGGTGGCGAGATGAGATAAGACATCTGCTTGCACATTCTCTGATCTAGATATTTATTGTACCTCCAAAGTTTGGAAAGTTGTAGAAAGTTCTTTGAGCTTTTGTAAGTATTAAGCCATCGTTGGGTCTTGGGCCCTATATTCTCTTCAAATCTGCTTGACGACAACCTATGAATCAATGAAAACTTTGAGTCCCTTTATCCCAAGCTCTTTGGTGATGTTAAGGTCAGCTATCGGTGCTTCATATTTTATAGTGTCAAAGTCAAATTGAAGAGCATACTCTATCATAGCTCCTTCTGAGCTTATGAGAATTAATCCAGCTCTATATCCTTGTGAGTTTGAAGCTCCATTTATATGTAAGATCCAGTAAGATTTTTCTTTCATCTCCTCTGATGGTGCCAAAGTAAATCCCTTATCAGGGATAGCGCATTCAGCAAGGAAGTCAGCCAAAACTTAAGCTTTCATCATAGGTCGAGGGCAGTAACTAGCATTGAACTCTTCGAGCTTAATTACATATTTTGACATCAAGTACCTTGATTCCACATCTTGAAAGATCTTACTGGTATAGTAGATTGACTTTTGATTTTCTATATCCTTGCGAACAAGTACCAAGCCGATGACAATGGCCAAGATAGATAATTATAAATATAATTCCACACCAACTGTTGGTTTAGAAAGCAATGGGGAGGATCAGAGGTATTGCTTGAGCTCCTCAAATGCAGCTCAGTATTCATCTGACCATTTAAAATTCTTTATTTGCCTGAGAACTTTGAAAAATAGGAGACACTTCTTGGCTGACCTCAAAACAAATTGACTGAGAGCTAGTATATGACCTTCCAAGCACTGCACATCCTTTTTAATGCTTGGGTTTTTCATTTTTAATAGTGTTTGGATCTTATTTGGGCTTGCTTTGATTCTGTACTAAGTCATCATGAAACCTAATAACTTTTTTAAGACCATGCCAAAGGCATGCTTTTAGGATTGAGCTTCATTTGACGTTGCCTCAACTCACGAAATACCTCCTCAAGATTGGATATGTACTAAAAGAATTTTGAATATTAGCAATGGTAGTAGCGATGAAAAAAATTTCATCACTAACAATACATTTTAGTCACTATAAAATCGATCAAAAATACCACCGTCGCTAATATTAGTAACAATAGGAATTTAATTATTAATGATGGCAAAAGCCATTGCTAAAAATATAATTTTTTAAAATATTTAAATATTAAAAAATTATTAGTGATGATAAATTTATTTTATTAGAGATGAAAATCATGCCATCGCTAATAATAACCTATTAGCGATGGCTGTTTAATTATTAGTGACAGCAAAAGCCATCACTAAAATTATTTTAAATATTTAATTTTTTTATAATATTTAAAAATAAAATAATTATTAGCAATTATGAATTTTGTGATGAAAATCCTATCATTATGAATATTTTTTAAAAAAATCTTAATAATAAATTAAAAAAATAATTTTATTTAAAAATATTATTAGTGATAGAATTAGTGATGGTGACACTCTTTTGTTGCTAATAATCTAAAACACAACTTGAATTTAATTCAAATCCAATTCAAACCTGATTCGAATTTATTTCAAAATTCTACTAAACCTAATTTAATTAAGCTTTGAATCCAAGTCATACTTGGATCATAAAATTTAATTAGCCTCAAATTAAGTCAAGATTAATTAAATTAAATTAAATTTAAATTAATTAAAAAAATATAATTTTTAATTTGGGTTTAATTTTAATCTAATTTGAATCTGATTTGAATCCAATTCGAAATCCTATCAATCCTAATTTAAACTTTAAATCTAAATCCTACTTGGATAGTAACATTCAATTTTTTTTAAATTAAGTTAAGTCTAATTAAATTTAATCTGATTTAAATCAATTAGAAGAATATGATTTTCAATTTGGGTTCAATTCAAATTCAATTCGAACCCGATTGAAATCCAATTTAAAATTCTGTCAAACCAAATTCAATTAGACTTCGAATCCAAATCTCAATTAGATTGTAAAATCTAATCATCCTCAAATTAAGTCAAATTTAATTTAATTTAATAAAAAAATGATTTAGATTTAATTTGAATCCAATTCAAACCTAATTCCAATCAAATTTGAAATCTTATCAAACCTTATTCAATTTGGCTTTAAATTCAAATCCTACTTGAATTATAAAATTCAATTGATCTCAAATTAATTCAAGCTTACTTAAATTAAATTTAATTTAAATTAATTAGAACTTGATCCATGATTCAATTCGAATCCAATTCGAACCCGCTTCAAATCCAATTCAAAATCTTCTCAAATCTAATTCAATTTAGCTTTGAATCCAAATCCTATATGAATTATAAAATCCAATTAGCCTTAAATTAAACCAAGATTAATTAAATTAAATCTAATCTAAATTAATTTTAAAAAAATAATTTTTAATTTAAATTTAATTCAAATCTAATTCAAATCTGATTTGGATCCAATTTGGAAACTTGTCAATCCTAATTCAATTAGACTTTGATTCTAAGTCTACTTGGATAGTAAAACTTAATTACCTTCAAATTAATTTAAGCTTAATTAAATTTAATCTAATTTAAATTGATTAAAAGAAAAAGATTTTTAATTTGGATTCAATTTGAATTTAATTCAAATTCTATTCGAATCCAATTCGAAATCCAATCAAACATGATTAAATTAGACTTTGAATCCAAGTCCTAATCAAACTTAATTAAATTAGACTTTGAATCTAAGTCCTAATTAGATTATAAAATCTAATTAGACTCAAATTAAGTCAAATTTAATTAAATTTAATCTAATTTAAATTAATTAAAAAAATAGTTTATAATTTAGATTCAATTTGAATTTAATTTGAAATCATGTTAAATCTAATATGATTAGACTTTGAATCTAAGTCTTAGTTAGAATATTAAGATCCAATTAGCCTCAAATTAAGTCAAGCTTAATTAAATTAAATCTAATTTAAATCAATTAGGATTTGATCCATAAATTAATTAAGCTCAAAAATTTAATAAAATCTAATATTAATTTTTAACCATCCAAAAAATGATGTAGAAGAAAAAATTTAAAATTAAAATATAATTTTTAAAAAAATTATGATTATTAATGATAATTTTAGCGATGGAGTTCTTATCGATCCTAATAATTTTGAAAAACTATTATTTTAAATTATTTTAAAAAAATTAATTATAAAATTTAATATTTTAAAAAAAATTAAAAGTATTAGCAACAGTAGGTGGGTATTATAGATGGAAATTGCCGTCACTAATATCATGGTATAGAAAATATAGTTTTGTCAACCGTATTATTGATAATGCACTTGCCATTGGTAATAGTTCATCCAAAATAAAACTTTCCCAACCCTATCGGTGGAAAATAAATTGTCAAAGGGAAAAAAATTATGCACATTCCTTGCTTTAAGCGCATTCTTTTCGGCATTCTTGGCTCCTTGTGTGTCCTCCTTCCCAGCATCCCAACCCCACCAGCACCTCCTATGTCGTGGCCCCGAGCCCGCCACCCCAGCCCCTCCTCGGTCAAGCCTGCTGGCACTCCTACATGGCCACCCGAAGCTCGCTACCCTAGCCCCATCTCACCCACGGTCGCCCTAACCCCGCCGCCTTAGCCCTGCCTTGCCTATGGCCGCCTCGACCTCTTCGATGCCTCCTACATTGCAACCCCGAGCCAGTTGCTCTGGCCTTGTCTCTCTCACGACTATCCCGATCCTGTCAGTGCCTCCTATGTCGCAGCCCTGAGCCTGCCACCTAGGCCCCATCTCTCCCACGGCCACCCCAACCTCGCTAGCACCTGCTATGCCGCAGCCCTGAAGCCGCCACACCTGCCCCCCCAGCCTCCCCATGGCCTCATCCCTGCCAGTCTGACCGCATGACCCCTACCTTGCCACCCCCAGCTTGCAACCTCGATCCTGTGGCTCCATCCCTATGTGAGTATCAGCAAAGACATTAGCGATGGCTAATGTTGTCTAGTATTAATGACGGTATTAACAATGGCTAGTACTATCATTAAAATTTATTTAAATATTTATTTAATTAATTAGTTAGATAATTAATTAATTAATTAGTTAGATGCATAGGATTTGGGTCTCGGCATGTAGAGTGCTCAAACAGAGGAAAGGTATCGGGCAGCATTACAAATATGGGGCTGGGGCATGCCATGCATGCATAGGACTCGGGTTATAGCTGGCATCCAAGGCATATAGCCCTTGAATATTCTGTGTGCCAGGCCAATGAAAAGTACTGGATAGCATTAATTATATATTAATTTTAATAAAATTTATATTATATATAATGATAGACCCATAAGATGATTGATGTATATATTCTAATGTATCTATACCTTTATTTATTTTAGCACAGGTAGAAGAATTATGTACATTGGTCAATTGATTGTCTACTATAGATAGATTTGAAAATGCAAGTAATTCTATAGGTCATTATAGTAATCAAATGGTATGCTGAGGGTTTAAAAAAATTTTGGACAGCATTTTTTTTTGTTCTCTCTACACAGGAGAACTAAGAAAAAATACTGCCAAAATTTTTTTTAGCTCCTATTGCATATCATTTGATTATTGTAATGGATTAATAGAATTAATGCATTTTCTTAATGAGATAGAATCTATCTTTACCTATTAGTTGATGATAGGATATATTTATTATGTAAACTATTATGAATGATAAAATAATATTTAGTAATTGCTTTATATTTCTATGCAAAATACTTAAATAGTCTGTCATGGACCATAGTTGGATGGGCAGTCGAGTGGTCGATAAAAAGATTTTTACTAAATATAGAGAGGATGTAGTGTACTTCTATGATTTTATTTTTAAAAATACAGCACTCTTACATCAAGAACAGGCTTGTTGCCCTTGAAATAGATGTGATAATGGAGAAATATTTGATAGAGATGCAATTACTATCCATTTGTATAATAGTAGATTTATGCTCAACTATAAGCATTGGTACCTGCATGGAGAGATATGAAAGAAAATTATACAGGTTAGAACCAATCATGACATCGATACAGATAGAATGGTAGACATGGTAGTGGATGCGGTTGATCCTGAATTTAATTGGGATGTAGAGGATGATCTAGACACCGGCAGCGATGATTTTTATTGTATACTAAAAGATGTTGATTAACCACTATGGTCGGAATGTAAAACATACACTATACTATTAGCTGTATTAGAGTTATTGAACTTGAAGGCCAAGTTTAATATGATGGTTAATTGTTATGATAGGATGGTAGCAATAATAGAGAAAATACTATAAAAAGATGAGAAGCTTATTAAGAGCTTCTATGCTTTAAAGAAAATGGTGAAAGGATTGGGCATGGGATATGAGAAAATAGATGCATATCGTAATGGTTTCATGCTTTTTTATAAAGAGGACCAACAGAAGAGCTCATGTGGCAAATGTGGTGCAAGCTGATTTAAAACAAGACAAGAGGATAGAAATCAAAAGGACATACCATATAAGGTTCTTTGATATCTTTCTCTCACTCCTAGATTTTAGAGGCTCTACTTGTCCAAAAGTACTACTGATATGGCATAAAAAAGGACCATATAAGCATCCCGATATGATGTGTCATCCATCGGACAATGAGGCATGGAAGCAATTTGATGCTTGCCATCTTTTATTTGCTTAGGAATCATGCAATGTCTGGTTGGATCTATCTATGGATGGTTTTATGCCATTCAGTCATATAACGGCTCCTTATTCATGTTGGCCAATCTTTATTACTCCATACAGTTTGCAGCATGAGATGTGCATGAAAGAACATAACATCTTTCTTACATTACTCATTTCTGGAACACGACATCCCAATAGTAGCGATATATATCTAAGGTCTCTTGTTGATGAGCTGAAATTATTATAGTCCGATGGTACTTATATTTTTAATGTATTGAAGAAGCAAAATTTTATAATGAAGGCTATATTGATATGAACCATTAACGATTTTTCTGCTTATGGGATGCTATTATGATAGAGCACTCATGAAAAGCTAGCATATCCCTATTGCATGAAGAATACAAAATCAGTTCAGCTTAAGCATGGCCGTAAGCCTTACTGGTTCGATTATCATTGTCAATTCCTTTCCAAGTATTATTCTTTTCGAAAGCAGTGGGACAATTTCTGGAGAAATAAAATAGAGAAAGACTATGCACCCCAGTGCCTCGGTGGTTTGGAAGTATTTTAAAGGATATCCCAATTGAACGAAGTCTCATTTGGCATTGAATTTGACAAGCAAAAATCTTGGAGATTTGGTAGAACTCACAACTAGGTGAAATAAAGCATCTTCTGAAAATTACCGTATTGGTCCAATTTGATCCATCATAACCTTAACATCATACATATCAAGAAGAATATATTCAAAAATATTTTCTATACTATTAAGGATGTCAAGGATAAGATAAAGGACAATCTCAAGGCTCGAGCAAATATAAAAAATATATACAAGCATCCTCTATTAGAGTTGGTTGAGGTGTCATCTAAAAAATTTTTGAAGTCGAAAGCATCTTATACCTTAATAAGAGAGCAATTGAAGGATGTTTGTGAATGGTGTACGTAAAAGTCTTAAATTCTCAGATGGTTATGCAAGTTATCTAGCTCAATATACGTCAATGTCAAAAATTGTAGATTCTATGAATTAAAGAGTCATGACTGCCATTTATTCATTCAACGGTTACTCCCATTGGCTTGGCATAATCTCCTTCTCAATTCATCATAGAGTTATTTGACCAAGCTTTGTCTTCTCTTTAGAGATATTTGTGCTACCAACTATCTATCGACCACATCTTCAATCTTGAGGCTAGTAGTGCAGAGACCATATATAAGTTGGAGAAGATATTCTCTTTAGCTTCTTTGACTCTATGGAGCACCTCATGATTCATCTGGCATATGAAGCTAGGGTAGAGGGTCTAGTGTAGTACAGATGGATATATCCATTTGAAAAATATACACAATCTCATGCAGAAAGTAAAAAATAAGATCCGAGTAGAAGGTTCTATTATGGAGGCTTACATAATAGAAGAGATTTTAAATTTCAGCCAATACTACTTTAATCTCAGTATACAGACCAAGTTGACTCACGTGGGTCGAAATGATGACAGTGGTGCTAAGAGATCAGAGTGGGAGATCTTAATATTTGCCTATCCCGCTCGAGAATTTGAGCTCGAGGTTTGTTGGATTTTCTTCGATATTGAACTTCGATAAGTAGAGACAAATATTTTGCTAAACTGCATGAAGGTTGACCCATATGTTTTGTAAGTGTTTATCATAATTCCAACTCTTTTTTTTATGAGCAAAGGAGCATAAAGCTTTCATTAAAAGAAAGTTAAGAAAGATACATACCAACACACATCGATCAATATAAAGAGGAACATATACAGAAGGCCATAAAGATAAAGAGATAGCAATTCATGTCGAAACCTAATAGAAGTAAAAATAGCAGCTTCAACTAGCAAAAAAATCATAAGAAACCACTTATTTTAGTATACTTATCTTTAAGAAATATGATGAGATACTGAAAAAAGAAAATCCAAACATAAGTGATGAAGACATATCAACTCAGAAAACTTTATATGTTGATTTCATCAATTGGTAAGCATCCATTATCATTTTATATATTTTAATTTTTTTATTTTTTTAATGATATGCAGATCATTCAAGAGAGCGAGTCCATACTAGGAAAGCTGAGACTATTAGGTTAGGGGCCTACAAAATACGTGACATGCTATAATAGCTATAACATAAATGATTTCAAATTTTACATCTAGCAATAAAAAATTATAAAAGTACAATGAACAATGGTGTGTGTATAAAAGGCAATTAGTGGAAAGATAAAGTGCAGAGTGACTATTATAAAATTCTTGAAGAAGTGATTAAGATGAGCTACATTGGAGGTAATAGTGTCATTCGATTTAAGTGCTAATGGTTCGATACTGACAATGGTATGAAGTTTGATTCATGGCATGGACTTATTGAAATCAAACATGGATCAAAAGCTTATGTTAATGAGCTATTTATACTCGCTGTACAAGCTGCTCAAGTATATTATATTTCTTTTCCATCAAAAAAAAAATAAAAGATTAATGGGCTGTATGCAAAATTAAGTCTCAAGCTATTCATTATGCACTCGAAGAAGAAGAAGAGCCTCAATTATCAGAATGTTTTCAAGATAATAAGATAGTAAGAGTTCATCAATCCTTCGATGATGTGGAATTAGATGCTCTAGGAATTCTCCTACGTGAAGATGGCCAACATGAGGAGATAGATCCAATTGAGATTGTTTTAAAGGATAATTCTCCCTAAGAAGAGAAAAAAGAGAAAAGAGGTGGAAGAAGAGGAAGAATCAGAAGAAGATTCCAAATGATACCAAACATCTAAAAAGATCGATGAGTAGTGCTAAGTATATAATTCTTAGATCATTTTAATTACTTATCTTGTATCATTTTAAATCTTGCATTGTCATCTATACTTATATATAATTAATTTGATGAATCTATTTATTTTTAATTTTAGAGAGCATACATCTTGTCTTAGAGGTCGGAGCCATGCCAGCATAGGACAAAGCTATTGAGAAGAAAGTGATCATACAGCCAGCCCGCATGGTTCTGCACCTCTCATATCAGGTGGTAAGATCTAATACTTTATATATTCTTATTTATATTATTTTATTATTTATTAACTAATATAATATTCTTCATATTAAATATTTTGCACTCAAGTTTGGAGGATAGAGGGTCACTAGTGACCCCATAGTCGCTAGCAGCAGCAATCGTTGGCTCTCAAACATAACGTCATGATCGAGGACCTGCCTAGCTTGCAGCACCTCCGACTTAGCTAGAGGATAGATAGATTATTCATATCTAGAGCCGATCATAAGTACTACATGCTTAATTAATATGTTTAGAATTTAGTAATTTTAGAGTTAACATTTATTTTTCAAAATCAATTTTGCAATACATTCAAAGAGCCTTCAACCTCTCGTATCATTATCAAGATTATATGCCAATTGATGCTAGGACCAATAAATGATTTCTCGAATTGGCCATCAGGAGCTCGTGATGTGGCTTGTGAGATATTTTTAGTACGTCAAAACTAGTTTAATTTTTAAATTCTCGATACATTGGTATTTTAATTATATATTAATATATACTTGCTTCTATCTTGCAGGAGTACTACCGATTCAAGACTCCTCAGGATGAGAAGGCTGGCCATCATATCTTTGAGGTGACCACATAGAGGCTCCAAGATGGCTCCTATAGTCTCACGCAATCCACCATCTAATACTCCAGTTCTCAATCATCATCAAATTGAAGGTCCTTCATGGATTACTGGATGTAGGAAAACATATGATTGGCTCTTTATGACCAATGTGTTAGATATATGTGCCCTAGAAGCCAGAATTGGCTGTCACTTGTAATACACTTCTAGGGGCAAAATTATAATTTTGACTATAATCAATAAAATGGGTTATTTTCTATCACATATGTGTATTTAGTGTCTGTGATACATCCTTTGAGTTAATGGTAATGATAATTCATATTTTCAAGAGTTGAAAATTTAAGACATGAATAATCATTATTAACTCATAAATTGCTCCCAACCATAGGATCATCACGAGGATGGTGATTGATCCGGAAGGTTGGTGTACAATCGCTTCTCTTTAGTAGATGAGTCTTGAGTCTATGGTGTGGAGACACCGGAGCGAGAGTACAGGTACTCATTAGAGAACGAGGGCACTGAGCGTGACCACCTCGAGTAGTCATTAGGGAGTCTACCTTCTCGTCAATGACTGACTCGATGCTGCAGTAGTGTGTCTGGTTCTTTGACCTGAGATGCATCGACAGTTCACCTTAAGGGTGTTATAGTTTGACTACACCATTACTCGATCTCCTAGCCATATGGAATTCTGAGGTGTATGTTGGCTATAGCATGTTCATTGTAGGAACTGGATTGCATCAAGATGGAATCTATCTACCTCGGTGGTAGAGGAGTAGCCCTATGATGACCATGAAAGTGATGTTGCTAATTTTTTAAATTTTTAAAAGATTAATTTAAAAATTAAAAAATAATTAGCAATAAAATTATTCCATCACTAAAGCCATCGCTAATAGTCTTATTAGCGACGACTATATTTTTCATTGCTAATAATGATATTTAGTGATTATGATTTTTTAGATTGGCTTTTATGATGGGATTAGCGATAGTGGAAGGACTATTAGCAATGATAGTTAATTATCATTAATAGTCTAGATTCTTACAGTGATGTGCCAATCTATCTCGATGCTCTTGACTAGTATGTCATCAATATAGACTTCTATGTTATGTTTGATCTGGCATTTGAGCACCTTTTTTATAAAATAATGATATGTGGCTCTTACATTTTTAATTGAAAGGTATCATTTTATAATAGTACAAATCTTTATCTATTATAAATATAGTCTTCTCCTCATCTTCGGCCACCATTCGGATCTAATTATATCCTAAGAAGGCATCTATGAAGCTCAATAGCTGATGTTTCGAGGTAGCATTTGCAAGTTGGTCGATCCTTGAGAAGGAAAAACTATCCTTCGGGCATGCTTTATTGAGATTTGTATAGTTGATGCAAATCTTTTACTTGTCATTTGCTTTCTTGACTATAACGACATTGGCAAACCACTCTAGCTAATGAGATTCTTGGATAAATCTCATTATCAGGAGTTTGTCGACTTCTTTCTCAATTATTTGTTGTCACTTTGGAGCAAAACTCTCTTTTTTTTGTCGAACTTGGTGATGATTCAGATCCACATTCAACCTACGAACAATGATGTCAAAAGGTAAACCTAGCATGTCAGATGTTGACCAAGTGAAGATGTCTTTATTTGTAACATCCCAAACTAGCAAAATAAAGAATTAAAAAATCTATGTTCATGTATGTGTGGCATAGTAATTTATTTATAGTATGTTTGAGTCATTTAAGCACAAATTATAACCATCTATCATTTCGAGTCCTAAAAATTTTCTAACTCTAAAAGTAGCACCTATCTGGAGAGCTATATAAAATATGAATTTTCTTGAGACCAAATTTGATGGTAATTGATTCTTGAAAATTGGTGAGTCATAAAGTGATTTTTAACAAATTTTTTAGACCCTTTAACCTATTCATTCTGAGGAAAGAAAGTTTTAAAAATTTTGGATTTTGAAAAATTTGAGCAAGAACCCATGTTTTGATATCTTATTCTTGAGGATTTTTATTTTTTAATATTTTTATTGATTTTAAATAGGAGGATATTTCTTATTTATATTTATATTTTAAAGTTAATAAAAATCAAATAAATAAAGATAAAAACTTTTAAAAAAATATAAATAAGTAGAGTACTAAAATTTTTGAATCCTAGGGGAAGGGGTTGACACTTCTCCAAAAGGTATCGACACTATCTCAGAAAAATAGAGAGAAAGTTTTGGTAAGATTTGTGATGGTACACCTTAGGGTCGACCTATTTTGGTGAGGTGTCGATACTTTTCTTAAGGGGTCGATCTATGGAACGACCTAATAGACGACTTATTTTGAGGAAGGGGCTGATCTAGAGACTGACCTGTATTGGGGTATCGACCCTTTTCTCTAAGGGGTTGATTCCAATCGTGAAAATTCCTAGGAGCAGGTTTCAATTAAGAGAGTTTCAAGTTATAATTTTTATATCATTTTTTGTGGGATGATAGAGCAGCTTGAGGACATAAACTAAAAGTTGAAAATTTATCAGAGTAACACCTATTTAGTTGAGAATTGGGTGGAATTCTTATGGAATGACACCTAGCAAATCTTTTATAGTTTATTCTTTTCCAAAGCATATAGCCACTGGTTCCTTTTCATTTGTTCTGAGATCATAAGTGAAACAAAAAGATTAGAGAAGAGAAAAGAGTTAGAAAAGGTTCTATTATCAATAAAAAGTCAAAGCAAAGTTAATTAACAAGAAAGGATTGAGTGAAGAAGAAGAAAGGCTATGCAAATTAAGAAAGCAAGGAACATATTTTGGCAAGCAGCAATGCTTCAACTACTTGAAGTAAAGTTTCTACGCTCTAAATTATATTTAGAGGGATCTTTTAAGTATTGTTAATAGATAGGATATCATTATAAAGCAAATTAAATAACTAAATTGAATTAAAAAGGGAGAATGATGCTATTATTTTGTTGGAACTATATGAACAAGCTTAGTTAGAAGTTGCAAAGGTATCAACTGAATCAAGAACCATTGGTGAGGATGAAAATACAGTTGAGTTAATAAAATTCTTAAGGTATCTTGAAGTTTAGTTGAGCCTAAGCCAAAGTAAGTAAAATAGAATAAAAGTAAGTAGTTGAAAGAGCTAAGAAAAGGCATAAAAGCAAGATATGTATAATTATGATTATGAATCATGTGAAATGGTATTAATCAATGTTTATCGATATTATAGGAGAAGAAAAGAATTAGGAAAAAGTACTTTGAGTAAGCTGAATAGCTAGCAGCTATTAGAGGTGAGTGAATTTCATCTATTTATGGTGTTTTTACCATACTTTGCTAAGTAAAAATATTATTTGAAAAGCAAGATATCTTCTTAATACTTTGTAGCTTATGTTATTTTTATATACATGTGGTTTGAAAACCATTGAAACAAAGAATGGATTCTGGACAACTTTTATGTATTTCATCAGCAAGCATATGTACTCATGGTTTTAAAAGCATGACTTAGTGACTTTAAACATGTTTCATAGTGATATCTTATGTGGTTTCATCTTGTATATGGGTGATTTCTATTTATGTGCCGTAGAGGCTTATTGATATGTGGGATATCTAATGAAACTGCTCAATTGAGAGGGTGCTATGATGGTAGAGGGTTGCTCATTTGAGAGTGTGTCGAAGGACTACTCAGTTGAAAGTGTGCTATGATTATAGAGGGCTGCTCATCTAAGAGTGTCTAGGGACTGCTCAATTGAGAGTGTGCTATAATGATAGAGGGCTACTCATCTGAGAGTGTGTCTCTGCTTAGTTGAGAGTGTGCTATGATGGTGGAGGACTACTTATCTGAGAGTGTGTTGAGGGACTGCTCAATTGAGAGTATGTTGTGATAGTGGTATGATTACCCAGATGAGAGTATGTCAGTGGGATTGCTCATATTAGGATGTGGTTGTGATGTGGATACTTATTTGAAACCTTATGAAAACATATGGCTATGGTATCATTAATGATAAGCAAAGGTTTGTACTTTACAAAAACTTTTTATGTAATTCATATTTATTTTATTCAATTGTTTACCAGCTTGTTAATACATGCTATTTATTGTAGTATAATAAGTATAGTAAATTTTTCATTGATAGTTGGATACACTCACTAGGAGTTTAAGTCATATTATGTGATTTTATATTTTTCTTCTCTCAATAGATTGGAGCATCTTAGTTTGGCATCAACATAACGGAGTTTGGTATCAGCATTTTGGATTTTTATGTTGTATGTGTTAGCTTGTGAGGGCCTTACTTTTGGAGGAGTTTTGGATTGTGTGTGTGTGTGTGTGTCTATATATATATATATATATATATATTATGTATTTTCAGTAGAATATAAATGAATGTATTTTATTATTAATATCGGATGTATTAAGCATAGTTTGATAAATGGAAGATTGAGATGATGTTGTTAAATGTGGAGTATTTTGAAATACTTATGCAATGATTTCTAGAGATTAATCAGATTACTTGATAGTAGGTGATTAAATAATATTATAGTTCAGCTTAAATATTGTTTAAAAAATTTTTTAATCTTTAGATAAGAGTGGATTGTGGCACCATCATCCGAATTTAGGGATGGGGTGTTACATGTTTGGTATCAGAGTAAAGGTTATAATTTGTTGAGATAAGCAAGATTTAATTAGTGATATGAGCAAGGTTTAGTAATTAATAGAGACAACCAAAAGTTTAATGGTCAGTGGAGATGAATGAAGGTTTATAATCAGTGAGCATAAGAAATGGTTTATGGTTAATGAATACAAGCAAAGGATTGTGGTTAGTAAGGATGGACTTATGTGTATCATAATCAGTTCGCTTGGATTGTTTAGTAAATAATATAAAGTAGGTTAAGCAGTCTTGGAGATGACCCGATTAATTAATGAGTTGAGTCAATATATTTTGAAGGATCTTTTTAGTAGCATTTAATTGAAAATTTATATTTCAATCAAAGATGTCTTCTTTGAGATTTATTAATTAGTAGAGTTACTTGGTGGTTGATAATTTTGATTATATCAATTTCATCTTGTAGAAAGATGGAGCAGTTGGGATTAGGATTTGGTAGAGAGTAGTTACCCACAAGTTGGGGTAGAGATAGAGGTCAGAGTACACCAAGAAGAGTTGATAGGAGTGGTCAACCTCCTAGAGTACCATCTATGATATCATTTTTTGTCCTGAGAGATGAAGCAAGAGTTTCACAAAGGTATGATTATGGTCAATAAGTACCATCAAAACCTGCATCTCAGGATCAAGCACCTATTCCTGGATTTCAGGAATTGATAGGCATTGTTACTCAAGCTGTTGCTATTGCAATGAATTCTACTCCTGGTCTTTAGTCTCGAGGTGTGGATGTGGAAAGAAATTTTGAGAGAGCAAGAAAGTTGGGAGCAGTAGAATTTTTGGGTACTATGGACCTAATAGAGGCAGAGAACTAGATTCAAAGAATGGAAAGGATATTGCATTAATGAAAAGTACTGATGACCAGAAGGTAAGCATTGCTACCTTTCTTTTAGAAGATCGGGCTAGACATTGGTGGGAATCTTATGTTAGTAGGCAACCACAAGGTTATATTATTTCTTGGGATAATTTTAGAAAAAAATTTATCAACAATATTACTAAGTAGTGTATCGGGATTAGAAAAGAAAAAAGTTGCTTAATTTGACTCAGGGGAGAATGTCAGTGGTAGAGTATGAAGCCAAATTTGTAGAGTTATCACATTTTACTTCAACATTTGTAGTGGATAAGAAAGAAAAGTGTCGATTGTTTCAAGATGGGCTACATCTAGAAATCAAAGCAAAAATAAAAATGCATAACTATAATAGTTTTGCTGAACTAATTATGGGAGCTAGTAGAGCGGAAGAAGTGGAAAAAGAATTTTATGATTGTAGGTGGGAGGAAAATAAAAAAAGTGTGTAGAATTTTTCTCTGGGTATAAGAGAAAGTCAGCTATCAAAGAAATAAAACGTTGTTGCACAGTCCAGTTATTCTTTTGGAGCATCAGGAGAATTGGGTATGGGTTCTTTTACTTCTATTAGTCCAAAGCAGGAAGGGGTTAAATCAAAATTGATATTACAGTCTATGGGAAGCAGAGTATCAAAAAGAGTTAGAGGGTGTTATTGATGTGGACAGATGGGTCACCAGAGAATGAATTATCCTAATAAAGCTCCAGTTAGAAATTTCTCATCTGTAAGTAGAGTAAAGATTGGTACCAATGGACAAAATACTAATAGAGATCAGCAGGATTGAATGTAGAATCAGGTATGATGTTTATAATTGAATGACTGATTTTGTTTGACAAGGATTCAAGGATAAAATAAGAGTTTTATAATCTTTAATATTTTAATTTTGTTGTATGTAAATTTTGAGGATAAAATTTATTTTAAGGAGGATAGAATATAACATCCCGAACCAACAAAATAGAGAATTAAAAGATTTGTATTCATGTATGTATAGCATAGTAATTTATTTATGGTATATTTGAGTCATTTAAGTATAAATTAATATCATCTGTCATTTTAAGTCCTGAAAATTTTTTAAGTCTGAAAGTAGCACCTATTTAGAGAGCTATATAAAATATGAATTTTCTTGAGACCAAAATTGGCGGTAATTGATTCTTAAAAATTGGTGAGCTATAAAGTGATTTTTAACGAATTTTCTAGATTCTTTAACCTATTCGTTCTGAGGAAAGAAAGTTTTAAAAATTTTGGGTTTCAAAAAATTTGAGCGAGAACCCAAGTTTTGATATCTTATTCTTGAAGATTTTGACTTTTTTGATATTTTTATTAATTTCAAATAGAGAGATGTTCCTTATTTACATTTATATTTTAAAGTTAATGGAGAGTCAAATAAATAAGGATATTAACTTAGAAAAAGAAATGTAAATAAATAGAGTACTAAAATTTTTGAAACCCAGGGGAAGGGGTCGATACTTCTCCAAGAGGTGTCAACACTATCTTAAAAAAATAGAGACAAAGTTTCAGGAAGATCTATGATGGTACACCTTGGGGTCGACCTATTTTGGTGAGGTGTCAATACTTTTCTTGAGGGGTCGGCCTATGGAATGACCTGAGGGATGACCTATTTTGAGGAAGGGGCTAATCTAGGAGCTGACCTATATTGGGGTGTCAACCATTTTCTCTAAGATGTCGACCCCAATCGTAAAAATTCTGGAGAGCATGTTTCAATTGAGAGGGTTTTGAGTTATGATTTTTATATCATTTTTCATAGGATGATAGAGTAGCCTAAGGACATAAACTAAAAGTTGGAAATTCGTCAGAGTAACACCTATTTAGCTAGGAATTGGGTGAAATTCTTATAGTATGACACCTAGCAAATCTTTTATCATTTATTCTTTTCCAAAGCATATAGCCACCGATTTCTTTTCATTTATTCTGAGTTCCTAAGTGAAACAAAAAGGTTAGAGAAGAGAAAAGAGTTAGGAAAGGTCCTGTTATCAATAAAAAGTCAAAGAGAAGTTGGTTAATAAGAAAGGATTGAGTAAAGAAGAAGAAAGGCTATAGAAATTAATAAAGCAAGGAACCTATTTTAGTAGGCAGCAGTGCTTCAACTACTTGAGGTAAAGTTTCTGAGCTCTAAATTATATTTAGGGGGATCTTTTAAGTATTGTTAGTAGATAGGATATTATTATAAAGCAAATTAAGTAACTAAATTGAATTAAAAAGGGAGAATTATGTTGTTATTTTGTTGGAACTATATGAACCAGCTTAGTTAAAAGTTGCAAAGGTATCAGCTGAAGCAAGAACCATTGGTGAGGATGAAAATATAGTTGAGTTAATAGAATTCTTAAGGTATCTTGAAGTTTAGTTGAGTCTAAGCCAAAGTAAGTAAAATAAAATAAAAGTAAGTAGTTGAAAGAGCTAAGAAAAGGCATAAAAGCAAGATATGCATAATTATGATTATGAATCATGTGAAATGGTATTAATCAATATTTATCGATTTTAATTATAGGAGAAGAAAAGAATTGAAAAAAAGTACTTTAAGTAAGCTGAATAGCTAGCAGCTATTGGAGGTGGGTGAATTCTATCTATCTATGGTACTTTTACCATACTTTGCTAAGTAAAAATATTATTTAAAAAGAAATATATATTCTTAATACTTTGCAGCTTATATTATTTTTATACACATGTGGTTTGAAAACCATTGAAATAAAGAATGGATTATGGACAGCTTTTATGTATTTCATCAATAAGTATATGTACTCATGGTTTTAAAAGCATCACTTAGTGACTTTAAATATTTTTCATAGTAATATCTTATATGGTTTCATCTTATATATAGATTATTTCTATTTATGTGCCGTGGAGGCTTATTGATATATATGATATCTGATGGAACTGCTTATTTGAGAGTATGTCTAGCGACTGCTCAGTTGAGAGTGTGCTATGATGGTGGAGGGCTGCTCATCTTAAAGTGTATCGAGGGTCTAGTCAGTTGAGAGTATGCTATTATGATGGAGGATAGCTCATCTGAGAGTGTATCTAGGGATTGCTCAGTTGAGAGTGTGTTATGATGGTGGAGGACTGCTCATCTGAGAGTATATCGAGGGACTGCTCAGTTGAGAGTATGTTATGATGGTGGTATGATTACCCAGATGAGAGTGTGTCGGTGGGACTGCTCATATTAGGATGTGGTTGTGATGTGGATGCTCATTTGAAACCTAATGGAAACATATAGCTATGGTATCATCAGTGGTAAGGAAAGGTTTGTACTTTACAAAAACTTTTTATGCAATCCATATTTATTTTATTCAATTATTTAGCAGCTTGTTGATACATGCTGTGCATTATAGTATAATAAATATAGTAAGTTTTTCATTGATAGTTAGATATACTTACTAGGAGTTTAAGTCTCATTATGTGGTTTTATATTTTTCTTTTTCAGTAGATTGGAGGATCTTAGTTTGGCATCAGCATAACGGAGTTTGGTATCAACATTTTGGATTTTTATGTTGTATGTTTTAGCTTATGAGGGCCTTACTTTTGGAGTTTTGGATTGTATATATATATATATATATATTACGTATTCTCAGCTGAATATAAATGAATGTATTTTATTGTTAATATCGGATGTATTAAGCATGATTTGATAAATGAAAGCTTGAGATGATGTTGTTAAATATAGAGTATTTTGAAATACTTATGCAATGATTTAAAGGGATTAATCAGATTACTTGATAGCAGGCAATTAAATAACATTATAGTTTAGCTTAAGTATTGTTTAGAAATCTTCTTAACCTTTAGATAAGGATGGGGTGTGGCACCATCACCTGGATTCAGGGATGGGGTGTTACATTATTGGCTCACAAAATTGCCATCAATTGACCCCAAAAGTCTGGCATCATCCATGCTTCAATCTAAATAGTTCTGCTAGGATCATCTTCGAACAGTATTGTGACAAGTTGTTCGGCCAGCTCCCCTTGGACTTCCTTGAATTCTTCCTCATGGTCTTCAATTGATAGAGTCTCCACTAGTCATTTTTCCTTTATGATTGCTAAGAAGCATTGTTTAGCATGCATTTGATCTCCTTGGACTTCTCCGACCCCATTCTATGTCGGAAATTTCACTCGCAAATGATATCTGGAAACTATTCCTTATAAAGCATTCACTCTAGGCCATCAAAGAATTGCATTGTAAGTAGAAAGAACTCAAACTATGAGGAATGTAAGCTATATAGTTTTGCTCTGAGGCTCTCATCTAGCATTCATTGGTAGGGTGATTACCCTTCTACTACTATGGAATCCCTGGAGAATCCGACTAGGGGAGTATTGATCTTTTTTAGTCAATTATTAGGCAACCTTATTTATTGAAATGCATCATAAAATAATACATCTTCTGAGCTTCTATTATTAATTAATTTTTTATATTATAATTTGCTATCGTCATTGATATAGCAACAGCATCATCGTTAGGAGTCTAAACTCCTCGAAGTTCATTATCAAAAAAGAAAATAATATCTCCATTATGTTGTCTCTTCATGCCTCCAACTCAATCTTTTGCTCCCCTACCACCAGCAAAGCCTGAAATCATATTGATGAGACTAGTCATGTATCAACTACCACTATTCTCCTCATCGAGTTGGTACTGAAGTGGCTCATTATTGAGAAAAATATCTTAAAATTTGATCCATAATAGCCCAGAAGAAGCTCCATGATGAGAAGGACTGCACATAGTAGCACGCAATGTAGCAAGAGGCGCATAGGCCTACAAGCTTGCATGGCCCTCAAGCACGTGGCCTATAGCTTGTGGCCTAGATGCACGCACTGCCTAGGCAGGCATAGCCTAAGCATGTGGGTGCAGGCCTAGTGCACAGGCATGGCCTAGATTGCACGGTCCACTTGCCAGGGGGTCATTCCACGTGGTTCATGCACGCGCATGGACCACTTAAAGGTTCATAGAGGATTTACGCAGTCTATGGCTTTGGTTTGCTTTAGTTTTTGTGCAAATGTGCCATCAAAGGGCCCGAAATGCATGCAACTGAGGTCCAACAGCTAGGGAGTTTTATCCATGTCCTATTAAGAGATCTAAACTGATTGAGACTCAGTTTTGGATCTTTAAAAGGGCCCTGATGGCCAATGGTAGAATACAAGTGGTTTGGCAGTAGAGGGCAGTAGACTGTGGAGAGAAGCCGGTAGAGAGCTAAAGTAGGGTGCTTCAGATAGACTACCAAGCAGTGGTCAGAGCCATAGATGGTCTCCTAGAGAGCAAGCTTTGTGAGCGAGAGTGCTACTTGTTGAGAGAGAGGGATTGATGTATGAGGGTTGAGAGTGTGTGATCTCCTCTTATAAATTTTCTCTCTTTTTATAGTAAAGCTTGCTTGCCTCGTGAAGAAAAGCCTTGGCTTAATTCATATATTTGATTGTATCCTTTTTTTTATCTCTTCTTTCTTTCTATTGTCGTATCGACATCATCACCAGTGTTCCAATTCTAGACTTGGGGGATCCGTATTTCATATGAAGAATCTTTCCTAGAGGTGATGCCAAAGCAAGTGGTATCACGACACTCTTCAGCTGCACGATTCTGATGCTCTCGAATATATTTGCTGAGATAACCTCTCCAAATTAGGGCTTCAATTTCATCTTTTAATTGAAGGTAGTCCTCGATATCATAGCCATGATTGTGATGGAAGTGGCAGTACTTCCTCTTGCTCCTTATTAGTGGGGCCTTCATTGGTTGAGATCAGTGAAGATACCCCTAACCCTCGATTTTTATCGGGATCTGGGCCCAAGGAGTGGAGAGAGGAGTGTAGTTATTGAATCATTGAGGTAGATTCCTTGGCCTAGGATTTTTCAGAGGTCAGGAGGATTCTCCTTCAACTTGAGCCACACGAGATTCCTCTTAACCTCACTTCATGTTAGGGCCTCGTCCTCCAGCAGCTTGCTTACATGCGGCCTAAGCTTCTTCTACTTGCCTGCACTTTTGTGCTTGCATTAGCAGGTTAGCAGAGTCTGTTGAATATATTTGCCGAGGAAAAAGATAAGACATTTGTTCTGAGGTCCTCGCTTGAGCATTGACATTGCCACTAACTTATTGAAATTGCATACACTGAGTGTAGCCACATTAAAATGCGCCATGTAGTTGTGCAATAATATTTCCTTTTCCTACTAGATCAAGAAGAGGCTGTTAGTATTCTTTGGCCATGCTCGACTGCTATTGAAGTGGGTGATGAATTGCCTTTTGAGCCATTCAAATGAATGAATGGACTCCGCTTGGAGTTTGAAATACCACACTTGTGCTAATTTCTTTAGGATGACCAGGAAGGCAAAGTAAAGGAGGGCATCTGAGGCATCTTGGAGAATCGCTAGGGCCTTGTACCTATTTAAGTGATCGAGGAGATCAAAAGAGCCATCATATGGCTCTACTTGAGGCATCTTGAACTAACTCAAAATCAATTCCTATAGTATCATACGAGAGAAGGAGGACTGCGAGTTGAAGCTGAGGTCATCATCATTCTTTTAGCTCCTATTCTATACATCTTTGAGATGGCATTCAATCTCCCAAACTTTTTGTTCAAGATCGTTCTATCGACAAGAATTTTTGGGACATGGGGAATAAGCCAAAGTTGAATCTTAGTTAGAGGATATAGGGGACCACTGATGTTGGTCCTCCCTTCTTGGGTTTTGATGGGATGGAGACCATCAAACAGCAATAATAGAATGATGGGTATGCCAGGAGGCTCACTCCAAATTCCTGGGGCAAGACCAACGGTCGTGCCAAGAAGGGGCCACCTAATGAATAGACTCCCATGGCTGCTATTGCTTCATTGCCTATTGGAGCTGCACGGCATTGGTTAATGCCTAGACTTATTGGACTAGGGAATCAAATCATCATGGGTCCACCATTATAGGGGTTGTGTGTGTCCAAGAGCAATGGACAATCAAGCAGTACCACCTTGGCTATAGCGGGATGACTTCAGCAAGAGGTGGTAGGAAATTATTATGTACCTTTATTCTCACCATACTCTCTTTTCTTCTCAAATGGGCTTGGTAACCCTTCTTCTAGTGCTAAACAATTGCTACAAGTCTTCGATTCGAGATGTGTAATTGTGGTCGGTCTCCTTCTAACTAGATGGTCAACTTCCATCTGAGGACTAGGACTCCTTGAGGAACCTACAAATGAAGTCCACTCTCATCAAAGATTCATTAGTGAGGGACTCTCTAATGGTTAAGCCAAGTGAAGCTTGAGAATTATTGGTGCAGAATCTGGTTGACGTCGGATCGAGCTAGAGTTAAGGGAGAAGAGATCGTCGTCGGTGATCTGCCAAATAAAGTTCCATCTGGAGTCGGTGGTGGTGGCTCCGGGAGGATTCTCCGATGATCAAGTCAACTCTTCTAGCCAACAAAAATGGAGTGTTGAGGCAAAAATTCAATAAAATTTTAGGAAGAAGAAGAGAGCTTAGAGAAAATATATCTAGAGAATTTCTTTTATAGACGAAGTTTGAAGTAGATTGATAGTGACAATCGTAATCATCCGATCATGGGTCGCTCGGGGCTACATGAAATTTATTATAAAAAAAGATGTCGCTCATAATAGACTGATAATGACAATCATAACCGTCCGGTAGTGGGGTCACCTGTAGTAGACTGATAAATGACAGTCGTAACCATTCGGTAGTGGGGTTACTTATAGCAGATCGATAAATGATAGTCGTAACTATTTGATAGTGGGGTCGTCTGTTCGTTGAGATTTAATAGTCAAAATCCAGAGGAAGCAGACGTTGGTTAGTGACGATCTTTGACATATATCAATTCTAAAGGAGTTTGAACTCCTAAAGGGAATACGACTAGAGGGGATCATTCGGAAGGAATACTACTTGAAATCTAAAAATAATCTACAGAAGAAATTTGAATGAAGTTCGATCGATGAAGAAGTTTAGAAGAAATTTGGCTCCTAGAGGAATCTGACTGAAGGAGAGGTCCGAAAGAAGTTTAGCTCCGATAGAAATCCGACTGAAGGAGAGGTCCAGAAGGAGTTTGGCTCCTATAGGAATTCGACTGAAGGAGAGGTCCAGAAGGAGTTCGGCTCCTGTAGGAAAAGTTCGGAAGAAATTCAGCTTCTAGAAAAATTTGACTGAAGGAGAAGTCCGAAAGGAGTTTGATTCCTGAAGAAATTTGACTAAAGAAGAGGTCCAAAAGGAGTTCGACTTCTGGAGAATTTTCGATCGAAGCTCTTCTATGATTACCAATTATATTAGGCTAAGCATCAAACTGAACTTCGATGAAAGTGAAATTTATCCCCAATAATAGTCTTCCCACTCTCGAGTTCAAAATTTGAAGAAAGGAAGTACAAAAAAAAAGATGACTGTCGAAGTTCTTTTTCAGACTCTACACCCGTTGAGATTGAAGCTCAGGAAAGATCTTATCTTCTATTGAAGTTGAAGCTCGAAAGAGATCTTATCTCCCATGGAGGTTGAGAGAGATCTTATCTTCTTTTGAAGTTGAAGCTTGGAGAAGATCTTATCTCCAGCTGAGGTTGAAGGAGATCTCATCTTCTGTTGAGGTTGAGGCTCAAAGAAGATCTTATCTCCAATCGAGGTTAAAAGAGATCCTATCTCCTATTGAAGTTGAAGCTCAGAGGAGATCTTATCTCCAGTCGAATCGAGGCTTCTCTTCTCACCTCATCTAAAATGAACGAGGTCTTCGACTTTGCTCACGTTAGGATGAGGTTCTCCTTCTGTTCTTATCATGGCTTACGGGGGTGCGTTAGGAGCATTGGTTGGATCTATCCCTCCATCCTATCATATATCGATGAGGTCGTCGGCTTTGCTCACATTAGGACGAAGTTCTTCTCTTATTCCTAATGTAACTTATGGAGGCAAATTTGGGCCATTGACAATGCCTCTCCCCTCACCTTATCTAAAATGAACGAGATCCTCGACTGTGCTCACGTTAGGATGACGTTCTCCTCCTATTTCGAACGGACTATAAGGGCACTTTAGGATCATTGTCGAAGCCTCTCTCCTCATCCCATCTAAAATGAATGAGGCCTTCGACTTTGCTCTCATTAGGATAAGATTCTTCTTTTATTCCTAATGGACTGTAGGGATACCTTAGGGCTATTGTCAGGGCCTCTCTCCTCATCTCCATCTAAAATGAACGAGACCTTCGACTTTACTCTCGTTAGGACGAGGTTCTCCTCCTATTGCTAACGGGCTGTAGGGGCATCTTAGGGCCATTGTCAAGGCCTCTCCCCTCATTCCATCTAAAATGAACGAGGCTTTCGACTTTGCTCTCATTAGGATGAGGTTCTCCTCCTATTCCTAATGAACTGTAGGGGCACCTTAGGGCCATTGTCAGGGCCTCTCCCCTCATCTCATCTAAAATGAACGAAACCTTCGACTTTGCTCTCGTTAGGATAAGGTTCTCCTTCTGTTCCTAATGGGCTGTAGGGGCATATTAGGACCATTGTCAGGGCCTCTTTCCTCATCTCATCTAAAATGAATGAGGCCTTCAACTTTGCTCACATTAGGATGAGGTTCTCCTCTTGTTCCTAACGAACTGTAGGGACACATTAGGATCATTGTCAGGACCTCTTCCCTCATCTCATCTAAAATGAATGAGGTCTTCGACTTTGCTTATGTTAGGATGAGGTTCTCCTCCTGTTCCTAACGGGCTATATTTATTGTGAAATTAAGTTCGTAGGATAGTTCTCCTTTATCATCGATACACAATAAAGATTAGGATGTTGGAGTAGGAGGATTTCATTGTAATCAAATTATTGATAATATATTCATAGATTTTTTAAATTTCATAGTCGAGGCAGGTCTGCTCCTCCAAGATTTTTTAAGTAATATGTCCCGGGTCGGATGACTTCCATGACCTCATAGGATCCTTCCCAATTTGGGGCAAGCTTCTTCTGACTTTGAGGCTGAAAGATAGTGGCTCGTCGAAATACTAAGTGGCCCACTCTGAATATTTTATCTTTGACTCTGGAGTTATAATATTAGGCTACCCTTCGTTTATAGGCCACCATCCAAACTTGGACTTCTTTTCTTTTTTCTTTCAGTAGATCGAGGTTGACTTTAAGGTCCTACGAGTTACACTGCTCATTGATGGCCACGATCCGTGCTGATGGAAGTTTAAGCTCGATTGGGATGACTGCCTCTATACCAAAGGCCAAGGTGAATGGTGTTTCTTCAGTCGGTAGCCTTTGAGTAGTTCAGTATGTTCAGAGGATGTGGTAGAGTTCATCCACCCAGGCTCCCTTGCTCTGTTGAGTCTTGTCTTTATGCCTTACAATAGGATCTAGTTGGTCACTTCAGCTTTTTCATTTAATTATGGGAGAGCTACCGACATGAAGTGATGGAAGATATTTAGATCTTTACAGGACTCAGCAAACTATCGCACATTATCTATTATGAGAGTTTGGGGCAGATCAAACCGACAGATGATTGACTTTCAGACGAAGTTCTGTACCTTGACTTCAGTAATTTTTGCTAGTGGTTCGACTTCAACCTATTTGGTAAAGTAGTCGATCGCAATCAGGAGGAACTTGCATTGTCCGGATGCCACTAGAAAAAGGACAAGTATATCCATTCTCCACTACATAAATGGCCAAGGTGCACTTAGTGGAGTAAGCTCGGAGGTCAGCCGTCTTTGTATGCTTGCATTTTTCTGACAGCGATCATAATTTTTGACATACTCCATAGAATCGTGGTATAAGGTTGGCCAATAGTATCCTTGTCGAAGTAATTTTTGTTACAGGGATCTGGCTCCTACATGACTTCCATAAATTCCCTCATGCACTTTTCATAATACGAAGTCGACCTCTGAAGGTCGAAGACATCTCAACAGCGGTAGCAAATATGACCTTTTATACAACTTGCCCTCATACAAAACATACCAAAAGGATTGATTCCTGAGTTTTTGAGCTTCTTTTGGATCATGAGGAAGAACTCCCTCTTTGAGATAGGCAACTAACGGATCAATCCAGCTCAGCTCAAGCTCCATCTGCATAATGAGCTGCGATTCCTCTGAGCTTGGGCATTTTAGAGTTTCAAAATATACTTCTTTGGATAGTTTGACTGGGACTAAAGTGGCTAATTTGAAGAGAAGGTCGGCTCTTATATTTTCTATCCTTAAAATTTATCGAATGCCAAAATTGTCGAAGGCCAGAGTCAAATCCTTTACTTTCTTAAGATATTTCAACATAATTTCTTCTCGTACTTCATAGTTGCCACTAACTTGGCCGACCACTAATTAGGAATCACTGTAGACTTGAAGTCAATCTACTTTTAATTCTCTTACTATTTTTAATTCGATGATCAGCGCTTCATATTCGGCCCCGTTATTAGTTGCAGAAAATTTGAAGCGTAGCACGTACTTAGCGATAACTCCCTCGGGGTTGACTAAGACTAACCCCACACCTGCTCCATCAGAGTTAGATAAACCATCCATGTACAGGACCCAAAAATCTTCAAAAAGGTCGGTACTTTATTCGGTGAGGCTCGATTGCAACTATGGGATGTCGATCTCATTCTGCTCAAGCTCGGCTTCATCTGAAATGGTACACTCAACTATGAAGTTGGCCAGCGCTTAAGCCTTGATTACTGGCCAAGGTCGGTAGTTGATGTCAAATTTTATTAATTCAATGTCCCATTTTGCAATTCTTTTGAAAGCATCCATTTGATGAAGGATTGCCCTGAATGGTTGGTCAGTAAGGAGCGTTATAGCATGTTCTTAGAAGTAAGATCGAAGTCTTTTTCCTGTAATTAAAAGAGCATAAGTCAATTTTTTTCAACTTTGTATACTTGGTCTCAGCATCCCTTAGGATTTGACTTATATAGTAGATTGATCATTGTACTTTCACCTCTTCTTTAATTAGGACTGCCGCTAGCACCGCAGGGGAGACCGCGAGATAGAAAAATAGCTCCTCTCCAGATTTGGGTTTGGCCAGTAGGGGGCGAGCTGAGGTAGTTCTTGAGATCATCGAATGTCTTTTGGTATTCCTGAGTCTAGTGAAAATCTTTCAATTTTCTAAAGATTTGGAAAAAGGGCATACAGCATTCGGTCGATCTTAAGATAAAATGATTCAAAGATGCCATCTTTTCGATCAGACGTTGAACTTTCTTGATGAACTTCGGAGCGGTCATCTCCTAGATAGCTTAAATTTTCTCCGGGTTGGCCTCGATCCCTCATCTTGAGATTAAGAATCCCAAAAATCTTCCTGAGGCTACCCTAAAGGCGCACTTGGTTGGGTTCAGCTTCATCTTATATTTCCTAAGCGCATCGAAAGCCTCTTCAAGATCGACAACATGATTGACAGTCTTTCGACTTTTGACCAGCATATCATCGATGTAAACCTCTATATTACGGTCGATCTGCTCTTTGAAGATTTTATTGACCAAGCACTAATAAGTCGCTCCTGCATTTTTAAGCTCGAAGGGCATGATCCTGTAATAGTAAAAACCATAGTTAGTAATAAAAGTAGTCTTAACCTCGTCCTTCGATGCCATCCAAATTTGATTGTAGCCAAAGAAGGCATCCATGAAGGTGAGAAGCTCCTAGTCTGAAGTCGCATCCATCAGTTGATCGATTCTAGACAAAGGATAGCTATCTTTTGGACAGACTTTGTTAAGCTTCTTAAAGTCGATGCACATCCTCCATTTACCATTGGCTTTCTTGATCAAGACCACGTTAGAGACCCAAGTCGAATAGCTGACTTCTCAGATAAATCCGATGTTGAAAAGCTTATTGACTTTTTCTGCTATTACCTTCAGTCTTTTTGGTACATGGCCTCGAATTCTTTCTTTCACTAATCGATACTTGGGATCGACGGTCAGCCAATGTTTTATAACCTTGGTGTCAATCCCAAGCATATCCATCGAAACCCAAGCGAAGATGTCGGCATTCCTCCATAAAAAGACGATGAGTTGCTCCCAAATTTCATCTTCCAGATTAGAGCCAATTTACACCGTATGATCCGCATTTTCATCATTCAAGAGGATGGTCACAAGATCTTTTATCGATTCTCCTCTTTCTTCCATGAGGTCGTCCCAAGCATCTAGCCCATCAATAGAATAAGGGTCGGACTGTTCTTTCTTTTGTAGGGCAATTGAGTAGCAGTGCCTTACCAAAGCTTGATCTCTCCTGACCTCTCTGATCTCATAACTTGTTAGAAATTTCATCTTCAAATAATAAGTGGACACCATCGTCCGAAGTGTATTTAAACCAGATCGATCGAGAATTACGTTATAAGTGGAGGGAGCCTTCACTACCAAAAAATCCACTTACGCTCTGAATTATTTTGGATATGGCCCGACAGCCACAGTCAGAGTTATTACACCTTCAACTGGTACTGCAGCACCAATGAAGCATACTAGGGAGAGTTTATTGGTCCAAGCTGACTATTAGATATTGATATTTTGGAGAAAGCATCATAAAATAAGATGTCAGCCAAACTTTTATTATCAACTGGGATGTGATGTACATCATAGTCCACTATATTTAAAGAGATTACAATCACATCATTGTGCGAGAACTATACTCCCCGTGCATCTACCTCAATAAAGGTTATGGGATCTTCAGCCCTCCATCTTTTCACTAATCCTCCAGATCCGCTGGCCTCTTCTCACCGAAGTCCCCTTGAGATAGTGTTGATAATGCCGAAAGGTGGCTGATCTCCTTGTTGTTCCTTCCTCCTTGGTAGCTCTGGCTGTGGTAGTGCCCTCGATCGATCTTCTCTTGCTTCAGACCGGCATCTAAGGAATCGACCCAACCGATCTCTCCTGATGAGCTCCCCAATCTCATCTTAGAGTTGAATGCATTCTTCAGTATCATGGCCATGGTCATGATGGTAGAGATAGTATTTGCTAGGATTGCGCTTACCAGGGTGAGTGTGCATCCTTTCAGACCTCGGCAGTTGCTTTTTGATCTCCATCAATACTTGCATTTTTGGAGCATTGAGGGGGGCATAGTTGTGAAACCTTCTGAAGGGAGAACTTCTTCGTGCCCTTCTGTTGGAGCTTCTTTGATGATGAGCTCGAGGAGGAGTTTAGGTTCACTTGCATTTAGGAGGAGTCCGTGAGCACGATCGAACTTCATTAGATCTTCTATCAGCTATGAGTTTATTAGACTCGCCCATCTGCCACTCTCCTGTGGCTTCCTCATCTTTTAATTTGAAGGTTTCTTCTGCTCGAGCATATCGTTCAGCCCGAGCCAGTAGATCGGCAAAGTTTCTAAGGTACTTCTTCAGGAAGAATAGCAAATCATTCTTTTGAAGGCTGCCCTTGAATGCGGCCATTGCAACAGACTAGTCCAAGTTTTGGATCTTCAATGCAGTAGTATTAAACTGGATGACATAAGTTCGGATAGATTCTTCCTCCTACTTGATATTCATCAAAAAATCTGAACCTCGGTGCGAACGTCGGCTGCTGATGAAGTGAGCCACAAACTGATGGCTCATCTAATCAAAAAAGAAGATCGTACCCAACTTCAATATCGAGTACCAATTTTTTGCTGCTCTCTTTAAGGTAGACGAAAAAGCTCAGCATAAGATGGCATTGGGTGCACCATAGAGTAGCATCATAATCCAAAAGGTCTTCAGATGATCGATCGGATCAAAGGTTCCATTATAACTTTCAAATTGAAAAAGCTTGAAGCTCGATGGAACGGGCTCTTGCATAATCCTTTGAAAAAAAGAAGGATCAGTGCAAATATTATTACCGTGTGAGGAGGGAGTATAACGAAGCTCTTCGATTCGTCAGCTCATTTTCTGGAGCCTTTGATTCAGGAGATCTTCACAATCATTGATCTCTAGAGTTTTCTGAAAGGACGGAGGCAAAGCTCCCCCCTAGATCGAGCCATGGTCCAAGAAAGGGCTCTCCACCCTTTACTTCCTCTTTTCGAAGGTCACCGATCGACTAGCCCAAGTTGGCCATCCCTCAATTGGATCATAGGACTCCGAAGAAGCCTGCTCCAACCGAATTGGCATTGAAGCCTGACGATGGATGGCCTGCACCACCTCTATGAGACTGCGAACCTACAGGACCAGTAGGTTGAACTACTCCACATCCACCATGGCTGCAGGTGGAGCTTGAGTTATTGGAGCTTAAGTGAGAGCGGATAAATCTGGATGAGATTTGGCTACAAAGGCTATTGATCGTCGGATCGAAGCTTTTCTGGGAGGCTTTTTTTTTTGGAAAGAACTCTAGAGAGAAAGAAGAGAGATCGCTGCTGAGCACTCCTTTAAGAACAAGAGAACTTTTGGAACAGAGGGCCCTCCTTCTAGTGCCAATCCTGTTGATGCAGAATCTAGTTGACACTGGATTGAGCTGGAGTTAGGAAAGAAGAGGTTGCCACTGGTGACCTGCCAAACAAAGTTTCATTCGAAGTCGGTGGTGGTGGCTTCGGCAGGACCCTCCGACGATCAAGTCAGCTCTTCTGACCAATAAAAATGGAGTGCTCAGGCAAAAATTCAGTAAGATTTTGGAAAGGAGAAGAGAGCTTAGAGAAAATATATCTGGAGGATCCTTTTTATAGAAAGAGTTCAGAGTAAATTGATAGTGACAATCGTAATCGTCCGATCATAGGCCGCTCAAGATCACGTGAAATTTATTACGGAGAGAGGTGTCGCTCGTAATAGACTAATAATGACAGTCATAACCGTCCGGTAGTGGGGTCGCCTATAGCAGACTGATAAATGACAGTCGTAACCGTCCGATAGTGAGACTCCGATAGTGGGATCGTCTGTAGCAGACTAATAAATGACAGTCATAACCATCCGATAGTGAGGTCGTCTATTCATTGAGATTTAATCATCGAAGTATGGAGGAAGCAGGCATTGGTTGGTGAAGAGCTTTGATATATATCAATTCTAGAGGAGTTTGGACTCCTAAAGGGAATACGGCTAGAGGGAATCATCCGAAAGGAATACTACTTAAAATCTGAAAGTAATCCGATGGAGGAATCTGGATGGAGTTCGACTAATGGAGAAGTTCGACTCCTGAAGGAATCCGACCGAAGGAGAGGTCTGAAAGAAGTTCAGCTCCTATAGGAATCCAACTGAAGGAGAAGTTTGGAAGGAGTTTGGCTCTTGTAGAAATCCGACTAAAGGAGAGGTCCAAAAGAAGTTCGGCTCCTGAAGGAATTTGACTGAAGAAGAGGTCTAGGAGTTCGACTGCTGAAGAATTTTTGATCGAAGCTCTTCTATGATTATCAATTATATTAGGCTAAACCATGATACTGAAGAATGCATTCAACTCCAAGACGAGATTGAGGAGCTCATCAGAAGAGGTCGATTGGGTCGATTCCTCAGATGTCGGCCTGAAGTAAGAGAAGATCGACCGAGGGCACTACCGCAGCCAAAACCATCATGAAGGAAGGAACAATAAGGAGATCGACTGTCTCTCAGCATCATCAACACTATCTTTGGAGGACTTCGAAGAGAAGAGGCCAGCGGATCTAGGGGATCAATGAAAAGACGGAGGGCTGAAGAATTCATAATCTTCACTAAGGTAGATGCACGGGGAGTATAGTTCCTATACAATGATGTGGTTGTAATCTCTTTAAATATAGCGGACTATAATGTACGTCGCATCCTAGTTGATAATGAAAGTTCAGCTAACGTCTTGTTTTATGATGCTTTCTCTAAAATATCAATATCTAATAGTCATCTTAGACCAATAAACTCCCTCCTAGTAGGCTTCGCTGGTGCTATAATACCAGTTGAAGGTGTAATGACTCTAGCCATGGCTGCAGGGCAATATCCAAGATAATCCAGAGCACAAGTGGATTTTCTGATAGTAAAGGCTTCCTTTGCTTATAATGCAATTCTCAGCCGATCTGGTCTAAATGCACTTTGGATGATGGTGTCTACTTATTATTTGAAGATGAAGTTTCTGACAAGTTACGAGATTAGAGAGGTCAGGAGAGATCAAGCTCCGGCAAAGTACTGCTACTCAACTGTCCTACAAAAGGAAGAACAGTCCGACCCTTGTCCTGTTGATAGGCTAGATGCCTGGGATAACTTCGTGGAAGAAAGGGAAGAACCAATAGAAGATCTTATGACCGTCCCCCTGAATGATGGAAACATGGAGCATACGGTGCAAATTGGCTTCAATCTGGAAGATGAAGTTCGAGAGTAGCTCATCATCTTTTTTATGGAGGAATGTCATCGTCTTCGCTTGGGTTCTGATGGATATGCTTGGGATTAACGCCGAGGTTATGGAACATCAACTGGCCGTTGATCCCAAGCATCGATCAGTAAAAGAAAGAGTTCGAGGCCATGCACCAGAAAGGTAGAAGATAATAGCAGAAGAAGTCGACAAGCTTTTCAATGCTGAATTTATCTGAGAAGTCAGCTATCCGACTTGGGTCTCTAACATGGTCCTGATCAAGAAAGCCAATGGTAAGTGGAGGATGTGCATCGACTTTAAGAAGCTTAATAAGGCCTGCCCAAAGGACAGCTATCCTTTGCCCAGAATCGATCAACTGGAGGATGCGATTTTAGGCTATGAGCTCCTCACCTTCATGGACAACTTCTCTGGCTACAACCAAATTCGGATGGCATCGGAGGACGAGGAGAAGACTACTTTTATTACTAATCAAGATTTTTACTATTATAAGGTCGTGCCCTTCGGGCTTAAAAATACAGATGCGACTTATCAGCGCTTGGTCAATAAAATCTTCAAGAAGCAGATCGGTCATAATATTGAGGTTTACGTCAACGACATGCTGGTCAAAAGCCGAAAGATTGTCAATCATGTCACCAATCTTGAAGAGGCTTTCGATGCGCTCAGAAAATATAAGATGAAGTTGAACCCAATCAAGTGCACCTTTGGATGGCCTCAGAAAGATTTTTGGGATTCATGGTCTCGAGATGAGGGATTGAGGCCAATCTAGAGAAAATTTGAGCTATCCAGGAGATGACCGCTCCGAAGTCCATCAAGAAAGTTTAGCGTCTGATCGAAAAAGTGGCATCTTTGAATCATTTTATCTTGAGGTCGGTCGAACGTTGCATGCCCTTTTTCCAAATCCTTAGGAAACCAAAAGATTTTTACTAGACTTAGAAATGCCAAAAGGCATTTGACAAGCTCAAAAACTACCCCGACTTACCCCCTTATTGGTCAAACCCAAATCCAGAGAGGAGCTATTTCTCTACCTTATAGTCTTCCTTACAGCGCTAATAGTAGTCCTAGTCAAAGAAGAGGCAAAAGTACAACGATCAATCTACTACATAAGTCAGATCCTAAGGGATGCTAAGACCATGTATACAAAGTTGGAAAAATTAACTTATGCTCTTCTGATTGTAGCATGAAGACTTCGATCTTACTTTTAGACAAGCCGATCAGAGCAATCCTTCATCAAATAAATACTTTCGAAAGAATTGCAAAATGAGCCATTGAATTAATGAAATTTGACATCAATTACCGACCTCGGCCAGCAATCAAGGCTCAAGCACCGGCTAACTTCATAGTTGAGTGTACCATTTTAGATGAAGCTGAGCTTGAGCAAAACGAGACCAGCATTCCATGGTTGCAATCGAGCCTCACCAAAGAAAGTGCTGACCTTTTTGAAGATTTTTGGGCCCTATACATGGATGGTTCATCCAACTTTGATGGAGTAGGTGCAGGGTTAGTCTTAGTCAACCCCTTCGTCGAGTATGCGCTATGCTTTGAATTTTCTGCAACTAATAATGGGGTCGAATATAAAATATTGATTGCTGGATTAAAAATAGCAAGAGAGTTAAAAGTAGATCGACTTCAAGTCTACAATAATTTTCAATTAGTGGTCGGCCAAGTTAATGGCAACTATGAAGCATGGAAGGAAAGTATGATGAAATACCTTAAGAAAGTAAAGAATTTGACTCCGATCTTCGATAGTTTTAGCATTCGATAAATTCCAAGGGTAGAAAATAGAAGAGCCGACCTTCTCTCCAAATTGGGTACTTCAGCCCCAGTCGAACTATCCAAAAAAGTATTTTTTGAAACTCTAAAATACCCAAGCTCAGAGAAATCACAGCTCATTATACAGACGGGGCTCGAACCGAGCTGGATTGACCTGTTAGTTGCCTATCTCAAAGAGGGAGTTCTTCCTCATGATCCGAAAGAAGCTCAAAAACTCGAAAATCAAGCCTCTCTGTATATTTTGTATAAGGACAAGTTGTATAAAAGATCATATGCGCTACCGCTGTTGAGATATCTCTGACCTTTAAAGGCCAACTTCGCATTAAGAAAAGTGCACAAGGGAATTTATGAAAGTCATGTAGGAGTCAGATCCCTATCACAAAAACTACTTTAGTAAGGATACTGTTGGCCGATCTTGTACCACGATTCTATGGAGTATGTCAAGAAATGTGATCGCTATCAGAGAAATGCAAACATACAAAGACAACTGACCTCCGAGCTTACTCTACTAAGCTCACCTTGGCCATTTACATAGTGGAGAATGGATATACTTGGCCCTTTCCCAGTGGCATTTGGATAATGAAAGTTCTTCCTAATTACGATCGACTACTTCACCAAATGGATCGAAGCCAAATCACTAGCAAAAATTACTGAGGCCAAGGTATAGGACTTTGTCTAGAAGTCAATCATCTGCCAGTTTGGTCTGTCCTAAACTCTCATAATAGATAATGGGTGATAGTTTGCTGGGATAAGATTTACTGAGTTCTGCAAAGATCTAAACATCTTCCATCACTTCACATCGGTAGCTCACCCATAGGCAAATGGAAAAGCTGAAGTAACCAACCGGACCCTATTGCAAGGCATCAAAAAAAGACTCGACAAAGCAAGGAGGCTTGGGCAGATGAACTCTACCACATCCTCTGGATGTACCAAACTACTCAAAGGCTATCGACTGGGGAAATACCATTTATCTTGGCCTTTGGAATGGAGGCAGTCATCCCAATCGAGCTTAAACTCCCATCAGCATGGGTCGTGGCCTTCAATGAGCAGCATAACATGCAGGACCTCAAAATCAACCTCGATCTATTAGAAGAAAAAAGAGAAGAAGCCCACGTTCGAATGGCAGCTTATAGACAAAGGGTGGCCCAATATTATAACTTTAGATTCAGAGGTAAAATATTCAAAGTGAGGGACTTAGTACTTCGGCGAGCCGCTATCTCTCAGCATCAGAGTCAGGGGAAGCTTGCCCCAAATTGAAAAGGATTCCACGAGATCATGGAAGTCGTTCGACTCAAAATGTACTACTTGAAGGAACTCAGAGGGGCAGACCTACCTCGATCATGAAATTTAAAAAATCTACGAATATATTATCGATAATTTAATTACAATGAAATTTCTTTACTCCAACACCCTAATCTTTATTGTTTACCGATGATAAAGATGGACTACCCCACAAACTTAATTTCATGACAAATACATCCCATTAGGAATAGAAGGAGAACCTCATCCTAACATGAGCAAAATCGAAGACCTCATTCATTTTAGACGAGATGAGGGGAGAGGCCCTGACAACGGCCCTAAGGTGCCCCTACAGTCTGTTAGAAATAAGAGGAGAACCTCGTCCTAATGTGAGCAAAATCGAAGACCTCATTCATTTTAGACGAGATGAGGAGAGAGGCCCTGACAATGGATGGCCCTAAGGTGCTCCTATAGTCCATTAGGAATAGAGGAGAACCTCATCCTAACGTGAGCAAAATCGAAGACCTCATTCATTTTAGATGAGATGACGGAAGAGGCTCTGACAACGGTCCTAACGTGCCCCTACAGTCCACTAAAAATAGGAGGAGAATCTCATTCTAATATGAGCAAAGTTGAAGGCCTCGTTCATTTTAGACGAGATGAGGAAAGAGGCCCCAACAATGGCCTTAAGGTGCCCCTATAGTTCGTTAGAAATAGGAGGAGAACCTCGTCTTAACATGAGCAAAGTCGAAGGCCTCGTTAATTTTAGACGAGATGAGGGGAGAAGCCATATCAACAGTCCAAATTCGCCCCCATAAGTCATGTTAGAAATAGGAGGAGAACCTCATCCTAATGTGAGCAAAGCCAACGACCTCATCGATATAAGATAGGATGGAGGGAGAGACCCTACCGATGCCCTTAACGCACCCCCATAAGCCATGATAAGCCTCATCCTAACATGAGCAAGAGTCGAAACCTCGTAAACCAAAGATGTGGAGAAGGAAGAAGCTCGATGGAGAATCCTTACACGTATTTTTTCATGATAACTTGACTACATCAAATGTGAACAGCAGAATCTTATCCTAATTTATAGAAGAGATCCTAGTTCGACATCCACAATAAGCTCGACGTCCACAACAAGTATTTCATAAGAAGACGATAGAGAGAAAAATGAGGTAAAGAAGCCTCATATTTCCAAACTGGTTCGAGCACCTTTGCGGCAAGTTCAGACGGGCCAGAAGCAAGCTCGTCGAAAGAAAGGTCAATTACAGCATTAAACGGTCCCGCATCCACGTTGTCTTCCTTCTTCTCCAGAAAGCTAAGATCGAGCTTGGGGAACCTTCGAGCTAATCTACCTTCGCAAAGCTAGAAAACCCTGATAAACGCTTTCTGGCCAAACTCGACGTTCAGGTTCCACATCTCAGGAGAGGTCTTGAACTCTTCCATGGCCCAAGATATTACCTCTAAGATCGACTTCGCCATTTGGGTCTCCAATTCGGCGATCCTATTTTTGACTTTCTTTCTTCTCTCCTCCTCCAGGGCCAATGCGGCCTTTTGTCTGGCCGAGGTGAACTCCTCTATGCAGAGCGCGCTTTGAAGACATCCAATGTCCGTCGCCTTTTCCTCGGCAACAAGCATGAAAATCTGGGATCGAACTTCGACCGTCTCCTTTTCTCCTTTCTTCCTTCAAATTTCGAAATCAATTTCAAACTCGAAAGTAGGGAGACTATTGTTGAGGATAAACCCTGCTCTCGTCGAAGTCTAGTCTGATGCTTAGCCTATGTAACTAGTAATCATAGAAGAACTTTGATCGAAAATTCTCCTTCAGTCTAGACTTCTCCTTCAGTCGGATTTCTCCAATAGCCGAACTTCTTTCGGACCTCTCCTTCAATCAGATTCCTTTAGGAGCCGAACTCCTTCCAAATCTCTCCTTCAATCAAATTCCTTCAGCAGTCAAACTCCTTCCAGACCTCTCCTTCAGTCGGATTTCTCCAAGCCAAACTCCTTTCAGACCTCTCCTTCAGTCGACTTCCTCTAGGAGCCAAACTTCTTTCGAACTTCTCCTTCAGTCGAATTCCTTCAGGAGCCAAACTCCATCCGAATTTCTCCTTCAGTCAAATTTCTTCAGGAGCCAAACTACTTTCGGACCTCTCCTTCAGTCAAATTCCTCCAGGAGCTAAACTCCTTCCGGACTTCTCCTTCAGTCAGATTCTTTCAGGAGCCGAACTCCTTCCGAACTTTTTCTTCAGTCAAATTTCTTCACCAATCGAACTTCTTCTAGACTTCTCCTTCAGTCGAACTCCATCCGGATTCCTCCAATGGATTACTTCTAGATTTCAAGTAGTATTCCTCCCGGATGATCCCCTCTAACCGTATTTTCTTTAGGAGTCTGAACTCCTTTGAAATTGATATATGTCAAAGCTCTTCACCAACCAACGCTTGCTTCCTCCAGACTTCAACTATTAAATCTCAACGAACGGGTACATCATGATAACGAACACCACCCACTATTGGATGGTTATGACTATCATTATCAGTCTACTACAGGCGACTCTACTATCGAATGGTTACGACTGTTATTATCAATCTGCTACAAACGACCTCACTATCGGATGGTTACGACTGTCATTATCAGTCTGCTACGGACGACACCTCTTTTCATAATAAATTTCATGGATGGTTATAACTGTCACTATCATTCTATTACAGCCTCCGTCTATAAAAAGGGATCCTCCGGATACATTTTCTCTAATCTCTCTTCATCTTTCAAAAACTCTACTGAATTCTTATCTGAGCACTCTATTTTTGTTGGCCAGAAGCAACCTCATCGAAAGAAAGGTCAATTACAGCATTAGACGATCCCGCATCCACGTTGTCTTCCTCCTTCTCCAGAAAGCTAAGGTCGAGCTTGGGGAACCTTCGAGCTAATCTACCTTCGCAAAGCTAGAAAACCCTGATAAATGCTTTCTGGCCGAACTCGACGTTCAGGTTCCACATCTCAGGAGAGGTCTTGAACTCTTCCATGGCCCAGGATATTGCCTCTAAGATCGACTTCGCCATTTGGGTCTCCAGTTCGGCGATCCTATTTTCGACTTTCTTCCTTCTCTCCTCCTCTAGGGCCAGTGCGGCCTTTTGTCTGGCCGAGGTGAACTCCTCTATGCAGAGCGCGCTTTGAAGACATCCGATGTCCATCGCCTTTTCCTCGGCAACAAGCATGAAAATCTGGGATCGAACTTCGACCGTCGCCTTTTCTCCTTTCTTCCTTCAAATTTTGAAATCAATTTCAAACTCGAAAGTAGGGAGACTATTGTTGAGGATAAACCCCGCTCTCGTCGAAGTCTAGTCTGATGCTTAGCCTATGTAACTAGTAATCATAGAAGAACTTTGATCGAAAATTCTCCTTCAGTCTAGACTTCTCCTTCAGTCGGATTCCTCCAGTAGCCGAACTTCTTTCGGACCTCTCCTTCAGTCGGATTCCTTCAGGAGCCGAACTCCTTCCAAATCTCTCCTTCAGTCAAATTTCTTCAGCAGCCGAACTCCTTCCAGACCTCTCCTTCAATCGGATTTCTCCAAGCCAAACTTCTTTCAGACCTCTCCTTCAGTCGACTTCCTCTAGGAGCCAAACTTCTTTCGAACTTCTCCTTCAGTCGAATTTCTTCAAGAGCCAAACTCCATTCGAATTTCTCCTTCAGTCAAATTTCTTCAGGAGCCGAACTGCTTTCGGACCTCTCTTTCAGTCAAATTCCTCCAGGAGCTAAACTCCTTCCGGACTTCTCCTTCAGTCGGATTCTTTCAGGAGCCGAACTCCTTTCGAACTTTTCCTTCAGTCGAATTTCTTCACCAATCGGACTACTTCTGGACTTCTCCTTCAGTCAAACTCCATCCGGATTTCTCCAATGGATTACTTCTATGTTTCAAGTAGTATTCCTTCCGGATGATCCTCTCTAACCGTATTTTCTTTAGGAGTCTGAACTCCTTTGAAATTGATATATGTCAAAGCTCTTCACCAACCAATGCTTGCTTCCTCCAGACTTCAACTATTAAATCTCAACGAATGGGTACATCATGATAACGAACACCACCCACTATTGGATGGTTATGACTATCATTATCAGTCTGCTACAAACGACTCTACTATCGAATGGTTACGACTATTATTATCAATCTGCTACAAACGATCTCACTATCGGACGATTATGACTGTCATTATCAGTCTGCTACGAACGACACCTCTTTTCATAATAAATTTCATGGATGGTTATAACTGTCACTATCATTCTATTACAGCCTCCGTCTATAAAAAGGGATCCTCCAGATATATTTTCTCTAATCTCTCTTCATCTTTCAAAAACTCTACTGAATTCTTATCTGAGCACTCTATTTTTGTTGGCCAGAAGAGCTGACTTGATCGTCGAAGGGTCCTGCCGGAGCCACCACCACCAACTTCAGATGGGACTTTCTTTTGTAGGTCATCGACGACAACCTTTTCTTCTCCAACTCCAGCTCGATCCGGCATTAACCAGATTCTGCACCAAAAGGATTGGCGCTAGAGGAAGAGCCCTCTGTTCTTGAAGTTTTCTTGGTCTTAAAAGAGTGCTTAGCAGCAATCTCTCTTCTTTCTCTCTAGAGTTTTTTTCAAAAAAAATACCTCCAAGAAAAGCTTCGGCTCGACGATCAACGGCCTCTACAGCCAAATTTCGTCCAGATTTATCTGCTCCCACTTAAGCTCTAGTAACTCAAGCTCCACCTACAGTCATGGTGTATGCGGAGCAGTTCAACCTGCTGATCTAGCAAGTTTGTGATCTCACAGAGGTAGTGCAGGTCATACATCGTCAGGCTTCAGTGCTAATTCGACTAGAGCAGGCTTCTCCAAAGCCTCATGATCCGATCGGAGGACGGTCGACTTGGGCTAACCGATCGGTGACCTCCGAAAAAAGAAAGCAGAGGATGAAGAGCCCTTGCTCGGACCATGACTCGACCCAGGGAGAGCTTTGCCTCCATCCCATCAGAAAATCTTAGAGATCAACAATCGTGAAAATCTTCTGAATCAAAAGCTCCAGAAAATGAGTCAACGAATCGAAGAGCTCCATCATACTCCCTCCTCATATGGTAATAATATTTGCACTGACCCTCTTTTTTCTTAGAAGATTATGCAAGAGCCCATTCTATCGAACTTCAAGCTCCCCCAATTTGAAAGCTATAATAGAACCTCTGATCCGGTCGATCACCTAGCGGCCTTTCGGACCATGATGCTACTCCATGATACACCAGACATCATCTTATGTCGAGCTTTTTCAACTACCTTAAAGGGAGCAGCAAGAAATTGATACTCGATGTTGAAATCGGATACGATCTTCTTCTTTGATAAGATGAGCCATCAGTTTAAGGCTCACTTCATCAGCAGCCGACGTCCATGCCGAGGTTCGGATTTCCTAATGAATATGAAGCAGAAGGAGGAAGAATCTATTCAGGCTTATGTCATCCGATTTAATGCTGCTGTGTTGGAGGTCCAAAATCTGGATCAGTCTGTTGCAATAGCCGCACTCAAGGATGGCCTTCAGAAGAATAATTTACTGTTCTCTCTGGAGAAGAAATACCCCAAAAACTTTGCCGATCTGCTAGCTCGGGCTGAAGGATATGTCCGAACGGAAGAAACCTTCAAATTGAATGATGAGGAAGCCGCAGGAGAGCGGCAGACGGGTGAGTCTAATAAACCCGTAGCTGATGGAGGGCCGAATGAAGTTCGGCTGCGCTCACGGACACCCCCCAAGCACAAATGAGCCCAAACTCCTCCTCGAGTTCATCGTCAAAGAAGCCCCGATATAAAGATACGAAGAAGTTCTCCCTCCAGAAGATTTCATAACTACGCTCCCCTCAATGCTCCAAAAATGTAAATATTGATGGATCCTTTGTCAAAGAAGTATAGGAGTGAAAGAGTGATTTATTCTCTTGAAAAAGAACTTACCTGAGAGTCTCCTGTACTCTCCTTTATGTAGAGGAGGGTAGTCGTGCGTTACCTCTAAATATGGTAACGAAAGTATAGAATCAGTGTCCATGATTGTGTAGATCACGAGTAGTGGGTTATGAGCGTTAATTGTGTGACATTAACTCACATGCCCATGATTAAAGAAAATCATCTGAGATTCTAGAAAATTTTTTTGGATTCAATTTTTCTTCTAATAGTCTAATGGCTTAAAGGTTCATCTCCTATCATCGAGATGATCTCGACCTTGAGACCAATATGCCTCCGATCGAAAGGTTGGGTAGTAACCAATATCATAGAGTCACTTCAGTTTAGTTCCATGGTCTTTCCTTTCAGTTCCATGGTCTTTCCTTTCTAACGTCTGTCTGAGGGAGTCCTTTATTTGCCTTTCAAGTTGTCAGATGAATGTTTGGTCATAATCCGGTAATGGAAAGATTAGGTTGTCAGTAAGGTACCCAAGATGAATGTTTGGTCATAATCCGGCAATGGAAAGATCAGGTTGGATGGTCGATTTCCCCGATAACATGTTAGATATGGAATTATTTGCTATACCAGCTCGGATTAGTACTTCCCACTCAATAAGTTTTTGACCCAAATCCTTTTTGATTTAACTTAAAACCTCTTGGACCTAACCTGGACCTACTTTGACAAACCTGACTCTGACTTGGCCCAAACCATTGCTACCCTAACGCATTGGTGGTTGGGCTCGGGGTTTATGTTGAGTTCAGGGTGAAGATTTTTTTTTTTCTTTATCGAAACCTTCTTCGGTCTCACCGACCCATTGCCACCCCGAGGCAAAATTAAATTGACTCATGTAGAATCAAAATTCTATACGGGCCCCTCCATCATGCATCAAATAGAGGACCTTTTACAACTTGCCATGTTAGTCTATTCAAGAATCTCAAAGGACCATCAAATACTTTGCCATCTGAACCATGCAAGCACAAGCGTTGAAAATAGATTGATAAGCAGCAGAACCGTCTGGATCATTTAGTAGATGATCCAAATGAAAACATTGCATATGCTGGATCAAAATTCAGTTGATTTGCAACTCTTGTCAGAAACCTGGATAGAAAAATATAAATAAATAAATAAATAGGAGAAATATTGTTTTGTTGAAAGAAAATTATCTACTGACACCAAGACAAATCCACATCCCTAATTTCATTTCATCCTACTGGATGGTATGAGATAAGGCCCCCATTAAAATGGGTTCGGGTTGTATCTTTCATGCCATTGAATGATTGATCTTCTTTCGCAGCCTCAACCTTGGGATCGTGCTTTATACAGCTTTCAAAGCATGATGAATCATTTCCTTCCATTCACAACACAACACAGATCACGAAGCTGATATCATACTTTGAAAGTCGCATAAAATATGATCCGGTGGTTATGGTTGCAAAAAAAAGAAACATACCATCTGAACCCATTAAAATACCCTGAAAAAAGCCATCTCAACGTATGATGTCCATTGCTAAACCCAATGTCAGTCACCCGTTTCAGAGGTTCGTAAATGTCAGTTATGCTTCAGATGCCAACCTATCATTGCCACAATCCTCACTCAGACGTAACCAACGTTTGATATATTGCCATTGGTTTCGCTTCCACGACATCTTGCTATGAAGAAGTTGGCATGATGAAGACTAGTATTAGGCATGTGGATGGGACTTTGAAGGAAATAATTGACGCCTTTGTAACAATTTAAAGAATAAAGCTTGGGAGAATCATTTGAAATTTCGATCAAAGGAGCAACGGGGGAGTTCGTACATAAAAAGATTAGGAGAGGAGGGGTTTCAACAAGGAATTATGGACTTTAATAGCAGAAATGTTTGAAAAGTTAATTACTTGTACTCATGATTGAAAGATTTCTGCAGCTGCTGATAACATAAATGTAGGCGCGTGAGAGAGATTCTCTGTTGCTCGTTGAATTTGTTGGCCAATCTTCATATTAACGATGGTTGGTGTTATATTTATAACCCTCAACTTCTTATCGTTGCGTTTGGTGGTCTAAATGGGATCACCAAGATAATCTTAGATTACTAAGGATCCTTATTCAAAGAAAATTTGATCTTCGACAATCTAAAATCATCTTGTTTGATATGCTATATTTCAAGATTAAAAATCTCTAGATATCCATAAGTAATCAATTTGGTACTTCATATAATACTAAAATTATTTTTAATATATTTTTTAAAAAATATCTATTAATAATATAAAATATATTATGATTAATTATTAATATATTATTTATTAGTATCGTCTTAAAATATTTTTTTAATCTTATATAAAAATATATTGATTATTATTATAGAATTAGTATTTTTATTTATACTTATAATATTATCATTTTAATAATAATATTTATTTTGATTAAGAAAATAAGGTAAAAATACAAATAATGAATTAAAGAATTTCATAATATAAATATAAAACACAATAGTATATTTATATTATAATTTAAAATATAAGTAAAAATAATATGATTAATAGTATATTTTAATATAATATATGTCTACTTACACCACATTGGCTGTGATCAAAAAGGTATGTTTATACCACATCCATGCCCAAACTATCATGCACGAGATACATATCTGAGTTAAATACATGATGGAGTAAGAACATGTATAATGGGTTTCAAAAATATCCTAAGAGGTTAGGCCAAATGGATGCCGCATGAAATCTAATCTAGTAATCATGCTAGAGGCCAAATATGTATAGAAAAGGACTAAATAGGGCATCAATATTAGGCTGAATGAAAGTACAATAAGAATTTTGGCTGACTAAGTGTGACTATCAGCCTAATAGATGGCATAAGATTGGTTACTCCAATGGACATGTCTAGTGGGAGAACAACAAAAATCAATTATCAAAATCATCAAGAATGGAATCATGGATGGTAATCATTAGAGTGTGTTATCCTAAGAATTGATTTTGATGACTATAAACTATTTGAAGTACTAATGATTTTTATCTTCGAAAGAAATTTAATTATGTATTTTAGATTAAACAAAAGTTTTTAGATTGATAAAGATGTATGGAGAAGATCAAAGCCATCATTTTATCAAGTTAGAGATCAAGATAATATTTTTCGAAAGCCTCAAAAGCATTAGAGAATAATTCAAAGCTTTTGGAGGCAATTTAGAAAGATTTGAATGTGAAAAAATGAAGAAAAACATATTTGGATAAAGAGAGTTGACCCCTAGGTCGACCTCTTTTAAAAAGATTGATTGGCACACTGATTTCTGACCGACACATCCAAAGAAAATGACCCCAGGATCGATCCCTACTATTTTGCAGGCCAGAAAATAGAAACTAGTCATTTTTTATTTTTTACCACAGGAGTCGACCCTGGGATCGACCCCTATGCCAGGGGACGACCCCAGGGTCGATCCTTGCAATGGAAACTTCAATAAAGACTACCTTTTCTATCTATTTTTAGTGCATTAAATATCTAATAAATGCTTTTTAATGGCTCTAAATGCCTACTAATCATTCTCAAGCATTGATTGAAGGTTTAAAAAGCATTCAAAAGGAAGAAAAGTGGATTGAAGAAAAAGCAATAATTCAAATTTATGAGTTTCATTGAATATCTAAGAAAATGAGAAAAAAAAAAAGAAACCAAGCTTTAAAATTAGAGAGCTTTCAAGAGAAACTATCTCCATTATCTTCTATATCCTCTCTAGCATCAAGAAGAGAAGTTGAAAAATTATTTGAGCAATCCAACAATAACTTCTTCGAGCTTCAAAGAGTTCTAATTTTTATTTTTTATTTTATGTTAAAACTTATATCTTGTATTTTTATTTCTTTTAAATTTTTTTAGAAAAAAAATTTGGGATATAAGCTAGTCTAAATCAGCAATTGGATAGTATAAAGATTACGGTTGGTGCTCCTGTTGAAAACCAACTAGGCTGTTAGTGAGTCTAGAAAACTAACGGTATTAGGTTTTTGTTGGTGAGTCCGAAAAACCAACTAGATTTTATTTTTGAGTCTAGAAAAATAAATACACTATAATCAAGAAAAGATTATAGTAAAAATTTCAAGAAAAGCTTGAAAAATGGATATAGGAGCGGGTTGCTCCGAACCACTATAAATTTTGTATGTTTGTATTGTGATTTCTTTGCTTGCATTATTTGTTCATAATTCTTGCTTAGCTTAGTTTTTTATTCTTATTTAACAACATATATGTTTAATTCTACTACAACGTCAAATTACTTTCATCATATAATCTCTTAAGTTGATTTAATTAGAAGCACATAATTAACGTAGAGTTTAATTTGGTCAAAATTTTTATAAGAACCCAATTCATATCCCCTCTTAGGTTGCTACCTTAGGATAATAAATGGTATCAAAGCAGGTGCTCTGTTATTAATTGTTGACCTAACCATCAAGAGCCAAAAATTTTGGCAACCCAAAATAAAATCTCTTTTTAATGAAGGCTATTCTATTGATCGACCCCCACTTTTTAATGATTCAAACTTTAACTATTGGAAAGCTAGAATAAAAATCTTCAAACAAGCACATGACTATAATTTATGAAAGATTATTATCAATGCCCTTACACACATAATGCATCATTTGTTGATAAAAAATCAATGTACCTAAATACTAAGGTCATGAACATGCTTTATTGCTTCTTGGACTTAAATATATTTAATATAATTTCTTCATATATTTCAGTAAAATATATATGAAAGAAATTGAAAAGAACTTATGAAAGAGCAAATCAAATAGAAGAATCAAGCTTCCAAAAAGAAAAGAAAGCTCACCCTAGTATATGCCTCATGGCTCATGAGGATGAAAAGAAGAAGAAACAAAAGAAAAAAGGCATTGATAAAGAAGGAGCAAAGCAAAGAAAAGAATGAGAAAGAGGGGGAAGGTATAGTAAGTTATTGCCTCATGGCTCAAAATGATGAAGTATATCATGAACACTCCTCTAAATTCAATTTTAATAAATTATATGAAGCTTTCAATGAGTTAATGAATGAACACAAAAAAATAAGACTATAAAATAAAGAGCTTAAAAAATCTAATCTTTTTTTGGCTAAATAAAAAGATAAAATTTTGAGTGAAAAAAATGATCTTTTGAAAAATATGAAAAATATGGTCAAGAAAAAGAAAAATTTCTTGAAACAAATAGAAGCTTCAACTAAGAAAAAAACCTTGCAAAATCTAAAAAAAAATTAGTTGAAGAAAAAAAAATTTTAAAATCACAAAAGTCTTTAGAGGATGAGAAAAATAAATTTTTAAAATCTAAAAAATCTTCAGTAAAAGAAAAAAAAAGTTTTTAATTTTTAAAAAATCTCTTCTGAAAGAAAATACCAAATTAAAGAAAGAGATTGAAAGCTTGAAGTCTATGCTTTAAAAATTTATTACAATTGGTATCATAATTTGTATCAAATAGTCTATTTTTGCTTTGAATTCTATTGCATTATCTTTTGGTAAAAGAAAAATCTTAAATTTAAATTTTCATGATTATATTCTTACTATTATATTATTTGAGATAAATTCTTGTAATATATTTTTTAATGGTATGCTTTAGTATTAAAAGGAGAGAAGTATTTTTAAGACTATATTACTTAAAATTTTTGAAGTTTAAAATTTTTAAAATTAAAAAGTATGTATGTATCTATATTTTTAAGAAAAAAAACTCTTGATCTAAATTTAAAAGTTAAATAATTTAAATTTATAAATCTAGCATCAGTTAAGTTCATATTAAATATACTCAATTTAAAAAATAGGAAGAGAAAATAAAATTTTTACTCTTAAAATACTACTTGATTGAAAATATCTTGATATAAAGAGAATAATTTATTCAAGATAAATTGATTACTAAATTGATATTAATTAAAATTTAATATGGTATCAAATTAAAGGAACTTAACTTGAATGAAAAAAAGGAGAGTAACAAAAATTGTAAAGCTTAAGTATGCAAATTTTGAAAAAAAAATAAGATAATATTAAAAAATAAATATATTTTAATTTGATAATCTAAATTTAAAATATGCTTATTTTGAAATAATAAGGGAGAGAAAGTTAAAAGTAAAATAATATAGCTATTAATATGAAAAATAGGGGGAGAGATATTTTCTTATTTGATTTGATTAAAAATATTAATAAACTTTTGATCTAAAATTCTCAATCAATTATCTTATTTTGATCTTTATTATATTAATTTTAATTTTTCAATCAAATGCCTTATAGTCTTTTTAATTTATGTTTTCATGTATTTATTTAGTTTGATTTACTTGATTTAAAGTGCTATTAATTTAAAGTAGTACCAGACAAACAAATTATTCTCCAATGTTCAAACTTGCTTAAAGTATTATTATTCATATGCTTGATTTTATAATTTGATTTGTCTGAACATTCTTGACATTCTTGATATTGAATTAAATTGAAAACTCTTCTTACTCTTATAAATAAATTTATAAAACTTTTAATGTATAATGTAAGATCTATACAAAATTATTTTCAGCTTTGATATTATCTTTCATATTTTTTTAATGCATATCTTTTTAAAGTTTAATTGATTGAAACTTCTTGAGGAAAGTAAAGAATAAATATTAAAATTATTATCAAAATCTTTTACATATTATACTTATTTTATTTATAAATTTTTATTTTTTAAAATTTAATTAAAAATCTAAATTACTAGTATTAAATAGAAGTTTGGCATCAGACATATTTTACTTGATATTAAATATGCTAAAATATCTTGAAACACTCTATCCCTTAATATTGACTTAAAAAATCTAAATTAAAATATCTTAAAAAGAAGGAGAGTGATATCAATATAAATTTAATATCAAACATGCTTATTTTTATATTAAATATTCCATAAAGTTTAAATTTAATATCCTCTTGAAATTAAATCAAGAATTTTTGAATTTGATATATTTTTTAAAATTTTGATTGATTTTGATGATATATTTTTATGATTTGTTTGATGCATAAAGATTAAAAAAATATTATATTTAATTTTTTCTATTCAAATCTTTGAAAAGCTCTACTTCTCTTAAAGCTTAAAAATATATATTTAAAAATCTGATTAAAGAGTTATGCTTATACAAACTTTGATATTTGAATTCAAATAAATTTATAAAATAGAAGCAATATTTTAAGTATATTTTAAATCCAAAGATAAGCTTTTAAAAGAAAAATAATTCATTTAATTTTATATTTTTTGAATTTGATACACTCTTATATCTTATTGATTTTGATGGTTTTTTTTAATCCTTTTCATAAGCTTTTTAATGTCATTAAAAATAGGAAGAGAAATATTGAGTATATGCTTAATAAATTAATATTTAAAATATTCAATAATTTGATGCTTGAAATTTTAATACTTATTGATTTGAATTGAGATATTATAGTATAATGAGTATATGAAAAATATGCAATGAACTAAAGATAAATTGAGAATATTCACAAAGTATGCATTCATATATTTAATTAACTACTTTATAATACATGTTGGCCAATTTTAATTATATGTGGTGCTTATCTTGTATGGCTAACTATTTATACTTCTGATATGTAATGTAAACTCCATGTCTCTATATATTTTGGCTAAAACTATTTACTTAATGTATGACTCTTATAACTCTTCTAATATGTTGGCATCTTATTTTATCATGAATATGAAATATATTTTTCATATATAGTATTAACTATATTATAAATCATATTTTAAGGAGCAGCTTTCTTCTTATTAGAAAAGAAGAGCAAATTTTATTCACAATAAGGAAAGAGTACTTTTTTTAATTGATGATGTCAAAAAGGATGAGTAAATATATTATTTGGTATAAGCAATAATTATTAATGATGATGTTAAAATTGCATGCTTGATGATTGGCAATTTTTTTTTATAGCCCTTAATCTCTCTTCTAAAAGAATTAAGTCATTTTGTAGAAAGTGAGATTTATACTATGATTTCTCTATCCTTTATGATAATGATGCACTATAATCTTCTATCTGTAGGCATTGATATTATGTCTTGATACTATAAAGCTGATGCCTTAAAAAATTGCATCAATTGGATACACTTATATATTGCCTTAGTTTAAATTCAAAATTCTTAATGGCACTACTTTACTCCAATATTTTACATATACCTTATTTTGCTTATACTCAAATATTTTATCATCATCAAAAAGAAGAAGATTGTTATTCCAAGAATTAATTTTAATGATTATAAAATATTTAAGAAAAGTACTAATGATTTTTATCTTTGAAAAAAATTTAATTGTATATTTTAGATTATACAAAAGTTTTTAGATTGATAAAGATGCTTGGAGAAGGTCAAAGCCATCATTTCATCAAGTTGGAGATCAAAACAATATTTTTCGGAAGCATCAAGAGTATTGGAGAAGAGTTCAAAATTTTTGGAGGTAATTTAGAAAGATTCAAAAATAAAAAAATAAAAAAATATATATATTTGGATAAAAAAGATTGACTCCTAGGTTAATCTCTTTTAAAAAGGCTGATTGGCATGCTAATTTCTGGCCGGCACACCCAAAGGGGACGATCCTAGGGTCGACCCCTATGCTAGAGGTCCATCCTGGTAGGGGTCGACTCCAGGGTCAATCTCTACTATTCTACAGGTTAGAAAATAGAAACTGATCATTTTCTATTTTCTGCCATAGAGGTCGACCTCTATGCTAGGAGATGATCCTAGGATCGACCCCTATGATGAAAATTTTTATAATAACTAATTTTTTTGCCTATTTTTAGTACATTAAATATCTAATAAATGCTCTCCAATGGCTCTAAATGTCTATTAATCATTCTCTAGCATTAATTGAAGGTTTAAAAGGCATTCAAAAGAAAGAAAAATGGATTGAAGAGAAAGCAATAATTCAAATTTATGAGCTCCATTGAATACCTAAGAAAAAGAGAAAAAAAGAGAAACCAAGCTTCAAAATCAGAGAACTTTCAAGAGGAACTATCTCCATTATCTTTTACATCCTCTCTAGCATCAAGAAGAGAAGTTGAATCATTATTTGAAAAATCCAATAGCAACTTCTTCGAGCTTCAAAAAGTTCTAAATTTTATTTTATATTTTATGCTGAAACTTATACCTTGTATTTTCATTTCTTTTCAAGTTTCTTTGGGAAAAAAATTATGGTTTCAGCTAGTCCAAATCGATAATTTGACAGTATAAAGATTATGGTTGATGCTCCTATTAAAAATCAACTAGGTTGTTAATGAGCCTAGAAAACTAACGATGTTAGGTTTTGGTTGGTGAGCCCAAAAAATTAATTAGATTTTGTTTGTGAGCCTAAAAAAATAAACATACTATAATTAAGAAAAGATTATAGTAAAAATCTCAAAAAAAAGCTTGGAGAGTGAATGTAGGAGCAGGTTACTCCAAACTATTATAAATTTTATATGTTTGTGTTGTGACTTCTTTGCTTGCATTACTTATAATTCCTGCTTAGCTTAGTTTTTTATTTATATTTAGCAACATATATATTTTAATTCTACTACTATAAATTGCTTTCACCATATAATCTCTTAAGTTGATTTAATTAGAAGTACATAATTGACGTAGAGTTTAATTTGGCCAAAATTTTTATAAGAACCCAATTCATTCCCCCTCTTGAATTGCTACCTTAAGGTAATAGAGTGGACAATTATTATCTCTTAGTATAAATATGTAAAAATTATACCTTGTAATAACCCCTTCGACAATCCAAATCAATACATTTTTACCTTATCTTAGTTCTTAATCTACCAATAGTTTCTATTCTAGAAGTAGCTAACTTAGAATTCTACTATCATAGTCTAGTGCTATACTACTATTCATATTTAAATCTTTTTTTTTTGAATAATGGTATGAGAGTAATTAAGGTCTTTCAAAGTCAAAGCATCTGGACTTATGCTACTCTCTATCCTCTCTTTAATTATCATGTTTCTAGCTGATCCAACGATAATGATAGATCCGCATACATATCTACCCCCCGCCATCTAATTTGTTACTATTTCTCTCCACCAATGAGTTTCGTGATGCACTCAAATGGGACAAAGACAAACAATACCATAAATGCTATATATATCATATCCATATAATATTGATATAATATATTAATGCTATAGTGATATATCAATTTTTTTTGCACTGGATTGAATAGCTTTTTTATCATTAAATCTTGAGCCAAAATCATATCTTGGAGTAATCTTCAATATCTATCCTTAAGGATCGGCTTTCCATCACCAAGTTAGATAGTGATTTGAGGATATAGATGATTTGGGATTGTTGGGGATAAACCCCGCTCCTACCGAAGTTCAGTTCGATGCGTAGCCTAATGTGGTCGGTAGCCATGGAAGAGCTTCAGCAGACGAGTCTCAGTCGAACTCCTTCATCCAACCAAACTCCTCAATAGCCGAGCTTTAGTCGGACTCCTGCGAGAGCCAAACTCCCTCCACGCTTTTCCAGCCAGACGCCTGCGGAAGCTGAACTCCCTCCAAGCTTCCCCTTCGATCGAACTTCTTCAGGAGCCGAACTCCTCCCAGACATCCTCTTCGGCCATCCGGACTTCTCAGCGGTCGAGCTCCTTCTGAACTCTCCAGCAATCGAGCCTTAACCGCACTCCTCTAGCCAGATGGCTACGAAAGTCGAACTCCTTCTGAGCTTCCCCTTCAGGAGTCCGAACTCCTTTGAAATCGATATATGCTGAGGTCCACCAACCAACATCCACTTTCTCAGAGCTACCGCCATTAAATCTGATCAAACAGTCACCATCAGTCTGCCACAGACGACACTACAGGTGGTGCCCCCCTGCGTGACTGACTTCGCCAGACCTCGAGCAGCCCACCACTATCGGACGGTATGGCTGTCACTATCGGTCTGACGATACCATCCTCTCTGCATCAAATCTGGTGCAGTCTTGAGTGGCCCACCACTATGCAGCTGCAGCTATCACCATCAAGCTCCGCCTATAAAAAGAATCCTTCAGATACACTAATTCTAAGCTTTAAGCTCTCCTCTCCTTCTCTAAGCTCTATGGAACTCATTCCAGAGCACTCCATTTCTATTGATCAGAGCTGACTTGATCGTCGGAGGGTCCTATCGGAGCCACCCCCCACCGACTTCGAATGAAACTTCATTTTGTAGGTCTTTTCGATGGCGATCTCATCCTCCTCCGCTCCAGCTCGATCCGACGATGATCAGATTCTGCACCAACAGATTGGCGCTAGAAGGAGGGCTCGAACCTCCGAGGTTCCCTTATTCATAAAGAAGTGCTCGACGATGATTTCTCTCTTTCCTCTCCAAAGATCTCTCTTCTTCCTCTCCAGAGTTTTTTTCCAAGAGAAAATGCCCCCAAGGAGAGCTTCGACCCGACGATCGATGACCTCCGTGGTCCGATCCCGTCCAGATCCATCTGCACCTACTTTAGTCCCGACAACTCAGGTTTCACCCGTACCCATGGTAGATATGGAGCAGTTCAACCTACTTGTCCGACAAGTCCGTGGCCTCATGGAGGCAATGCGGGCTATGCAGCAGCCTCCGATGGTGACTCCACCAAAAAACCCACCATCCGAATGTCGAAAATTGACCTCAAAAAAGAGTACTCGAGTCAGCGTACCCACCGCCCCTTGAAAAAGAAAACAGAGGGTCAAGGATCCATATTCGGATCAAGGTTCTCCTCTGGGGGAGACCTTCTTCATTTGTAGTTGGAAGCCCCCCAAGATCTATAACCAAGATGATGCCCTCGATCACAGACTGCGAAAGATGGATCGATGGATTGAAGAGCTCGACCACATCGACCCAGCTCATCATGCCGACATCCGCATCGATCCTTCTTTCTCCCTCCGAATTATGTAAGAGCCCATCCTGTCGAACTTTGAGCTTCCTCAATTCGAAAGCTACGATAAAACTTCTGATCCAGTTGATCATCTAGAGGCCTTCCGGACCATGATACTACTTCATGGTGCTTCAGATACCATACTGTGCTGAGCCTTCCCATCTACCTTAAAGGAAGTAGCTAAAAATTGGTACTCAACATTAAAGTCGGATGCGATCTTCTCTTTTGACCAAATGAGCCATCAATTTGTGGCCTACTTCATCAGCAGCCGACGTCCGCACCGAAGTTTGGATTTTCTGATGAATATCAAGCAGAAGTAGGGGGGATCCATCTGGACTTACGTCATCCGATTTAACACCACAGCATTGGAGGTCTGGGATCTGGACCAGTTCGTTGCAACGGCCGCGCTTAAGGGCAGCCTTCAGAAGAATGACTTGTTGTTCTCTCTGGAGAAGAAGTATCCCAGAAATTTCACCGATCTACTGGCTCGGGCCGAAGGTTATGCCCGGGCTGAAGAGGCCTTCAAGGCCAAGGATGATGAAGGAAGGTCGAGTGAACCTCGACCGCATTCCTGGACTCTCCCTCGGGCCCGAGAGTGTGAAAGCCTTGACAAAGGGGCATGAAGTTCTCCCACACAAGATTTCGCAGGAGGCGGAATGAAGTTCAGCCGCATTCACGACCTCCTCAGCACAAGCAAGGTCGAACTCCCCTCGAGCTCGCCATCAAGGAAGCTCCGACAAAGATTTCACAGGAGGGCAAAATGAAGTTCGGTGAGCAAAGCCGCTAAACTCCCCCTCGAGCTCGCCATTAAGAAAGCCCCGACAAAGGGGTATGAAGTTCTCCCGCAGGTTTCACAAGAGGATGGAATGAAGTTCGACTGTGCTTACGACCTCCCCAATGCAAGCAAGGCCCGAACTCCTTAAGCTCGTTATCAAGAAAGCCCCGATGGAAGGACGTGAAGAAGTCCTCCCTCCAGAAGCTAGAACCATTATTGAGGGAGGAACGGCAAGGAGGTCGGCCGCCTTCCGGTATCATAGACGCTATCTCTAGGGCTTGGTACTTCGACGGGCTATCATCTCCCAGCGACATAGCCAAGAGAAGCTTACTCCAAATTGAGAAGGCCAGTATGAGATAGAGAAGGTTATTTGGCCCGAGACTTACTGCTCGAGAAAACCTAGAGTAACAACGCCCCCACGATCCTGAAATGGGATGTGCTGGCAGTAACTTTTTCTCGATAAAATTTTTTTCTTTCAATAATATTATTTTTTGGTGCAAGAGTTACGTGATGATAGGAAAAAAATGAGTGATAGTGGCCCGTTAGAAATATGAGGAGAACCTCATCCTAATGCGAGCAAAGTCGAAGGTCTCGTTCACCTTAGACGAGATAGGAGGAGAGGCCTAAACAACAGTCCTTATGTGCCCCCACAGTCCATTAGGAACATGAGGAGAACCTCGTCCTAATGCGAGCAAAGTCGAAGCCTCGTTCACCTTAGAATGAGATGGAAGGGAGGCCTAGATAACAGCCCTTATGTGCCCCCACAGTCCGTTAGAAATAGGAGAAGAACCTCATCCTAACGCGAGCAAAGTCGAAGGCCTCATTCACCTTCGATGAGATGGGGGGGAGGCCTAGACAACAGCCCTTATGTGCCCCCACAGTCCGTTAGAAATAGGAGGAGAATCTTGTCCTAACGCAAGCAAAGTCGAAGGCCTCGTTCACCTTAGACGAGATTGGGGGAGGCCCAGACAATGGCCCTTATATGCCCCCATAGCCATTAGGAATAGGAGGAGAACCTCATTCTAATGCGAGCAAAATCGAAGGCCTCATTCACCTTAGACGAGATGGGAGGGAGGCCTAGATAACAGCCCTTATATACCCCTAATAGCCAATTAGGAACTGGAGGAGAATCTCATCCTAACGCGAGCAAAGTCGAAGGCCTCATTCACCTTAGATGATATGGGGGGAGGCCCAGACAATGATCCTATGTGCTCCCATAGCCCGTTAGGAATAGGAGGAGAATCTCATCCTAACATGAGCAAAGTCGAAGGCCTCATTTACCTTAGATGAGTTGGGGAGAGAGGCCCTGACAGTGGCCCATATGTGCCCCCACAGTCCATTAGGAATAAGAGGAGAACCTCATCCTAACGCGAGCAAAGTCCAAGTCCGAGCTCCGAAGTCTGCAGGAGATAGGATCTCCATCAACCTCGATAGGAGATAAGATCTCTCCAGAGGGTCCGAGCCAACCTCGACTGTAGAAAATAAGATCTCCTCTGAGTGCCCGCAACGACCTCGACTGCAAGAGATGAGATCTCCCCCGAGCGTCCGAGTCAATCTCGATCAGAGATAAGATCTCTCCCGAACGACGGCGACAACCTCGACTAGAGATGAGATCTCTCTCGAGCGTCCGAGCCAACCTTGGTCGTAGGAGACAAAACCTCCCTCAAGCGCCCGCATCAACCTCAGCTGCGGGAGAGGAGATCTCCTCCGAATCAGCCTCGATCGCTAGAGACAATATCGCTCCTAAGGAGCTCAACCTCCGATCTTGATCGTAGGAGATAGAATCTACTTCAACCTCGACTGGAGATAAGATCTTCTTCGGATTTCAACTTCAACATTAACTTTGGCTGAAGATGAGATCTCCCCCGAGCTTCAATCTGAACCAACACGGAGCTCAGAAGAGAACTTCGACAGTCGCCTTCTCTGTACTTTCTTCCTTCGAGTTTCAAACTCGAAAGTGGAGGAACTATTGTTGGGGATAAATCCCGCTCCTATCGAAGTCCAGTTCGATGCGCAGCCTAATACGGTCGGTAGCCACGGAAGAGCTTCAACGGATGGATCTCAGTCGAACTCCTTCATCCGACCAAACTTCTTAGCAGTCGAGCTTTAGTCAGACTCCCACGAGAGCCGAACTCCCTCCGCGCTCTTCCAGCCAGACGCCTGTGGGAGCTGAACTCCCTCCAAGCTTCTCCTTCGGTCGAACTTCTTCAGGAGCCAAACTCCTCCCAGACATCTCCTTCGACCATCCAGACTCCTCAGCGATCGAGCTCCTTTCGAACTTTCCAGCGATCGAGCCTTAGCCGCACTCCTCCAGCCAGACATCTATGGGAGTCGAACTCCTTCCAAGCTTCTCCTTCAGGAGTCCGAACTCCTTTGGAATCGATATATGCTAAGGTCCACCAACCGATGTTCACTTTTTCAGAGCTACTACCATTAAATCTGACTGGACGGTCACCATCAGTCTATCATAGGCGATGCTACAGGCGGTGCCTCCCTCCGTGATTGACTCCATCAGACCTCGAGCAGCCCATCATTATCGGATGGTATGGCTATCACTATCGACCTGATGATACCATCCTCTTTGCATCAAACTCGGTGCAGCCTCGAGTGGCCCACCATCAGGTAGCTGCAGCTATCATCATCAAGCTTCGCCTATAAAAAGGATCCTCCAGATATGCTAGCTCTAAGCTCTAAGCTTTAAGCTCTTCTCTCCTTCTCTAAGCTCTATGAAACTCATCCCTGAACACTCCATTTCTATTGGCCAAAGCTGACTTGATCGTCGGAGGATCCTACCGGAGCCACCCCCCACCGACTCCAGATGAGACTTCATTTTGTAGGTCTCTCCAACGACGATCTCGTCCTCATCCGCTCTAGCTCGATCCGACGATGACCAGATTCTGCACCAACAGAGATTATTGCTATACAAGATCGCTATAGTACAACCAAATATGATGATCTCATCACCTATTCTCCTATCACTCTTAATCTTAGGATCATGATCCGATACTAGTTGCTCTCTTTAGGAGAATAATGTGACTCCTTTTCTTGCTTTTAATGAGTAGGTTGGTTTGAACTAATTTATGAAAATATTAAATAGTAGACATTATACTTGCCAAAAAAAATCTGCATGGCTCAATAATGTGAGGAAGTCCCAGGACCAAAGATGTCCAGGCCTAATAAGCCAGAGCGTAGTGCTGCCCTCGGCCCTGCATCACCTTCTTTTTATGGCTGATCACTCCTCGAATCGAGAACGATCGCCTCGAACCTATGCTCACCCTTGGTGATTCTTTGCCTGTGCTGGCAAAGGCTTGCCAACCAGTCTTCACCGATTCTCGCTCGAAGCTTCCGACAATCCTATGATGGTCGACTTTCAGGGGTCGATCCTAATAGTTGTCAACATATCCGTGCGACCGTATTGGCCCAACTAGGCCTCAACGCATGACTGGTCACTTCCTACAGACCAAGTCGACTGGGATGCGTAAGTCTTCCCCTCATCGCTCAACACCCGAAGGGAGACTCAGGGCAGCTGACCCTTGGCTGGCCAGCCTCTTGCCAAATATCTCCTCCAGTCTATTGGCACGGATTTTGGTTGAGCGCCGGGGCTGGATGGAGGCTGATGCTGGAATGCGGCCAAGGATCAATGTTTGAGGTCTGCTGGTCCAAGTTGGATATCAAAGTAGCTTGGTCTTATGTGGGATGATATGGCGGCTCTACAAAGATCAGTCTTTCCAAAGTAATTTATAATAGTGAATGGCTCCGAGGTCGATTATGAGTAAGAATTAGCCAAAGATCATACCAAAGCTAGGGGTTGTCCTATCAATAACATGAGTTGGCTACTAGGGACTGAGAGTATGGGGGCCTGTTTTACTCATCATTATTCCTGACAGTCGAAAACCCTTCATTGTATTTCCCCCAATCATGGGATGGATCCCAGTGTACCATTGCCATTCTCGACAACCAATCTGTTATCGTCCAACCAAACCACTAGACACTCACTTTCGCCGAGGGACGCATCTTGTGAAGTTGACTCCTTCTCTGTACCATCAATTCATATCATTTGAGATGTTCTCGATGACTAGCTATGTGCCATGACGGAAGGACACATCAAATCAGATCATCCTGAAAGTCATCTATAATGCACGGGGCTATTAAATGCCCCACTCACATGTGATAAATGGCCATCATTGCAAGCCCTAATAGGACATGATGGGATAGGCTGGCTTGACGATCAATGAAACCTCTCATCTTCTCTTCACCCTTCGCACCCCTCTCAGAGGATAACCCAATGCACCAACTTCTGGTCGGTCGAACTCATGTCCAATTGGAAAAGTAGCCACCAATCGAGATCTTTCAGGAGGCTATTAATTACGCCATGTGTGCGCCATCACACCCTCCAACTAGGACTCTGACGAAGCATGATGAAAATTGGCAAGTGGCATGTCTAAGTGGGGCGATTCCTTGACACCCATTTAAAATCTCCTCCTAGGAAAGCAAGGCATGTCCACCAAACTCCGATCAACTAATCACCACTTAGGTGCCTTCTCAATTCTCGAGCTAAACTCATGATTGCCTGATCATCTGTCCATGAGAGACACAATTCAAGATGAACAGTCTAGCCAGCGATAACTGGAATCTGATATAATATATGTAATTTTTAAAGATTATGCGGATGAATTTCTACACAAATTTTCTTCTTCATCTATAAAAGAAGACTTAAATAGGACCCCAAAGAAGGTACCAAAAAATATTCTATCCATGCTCCTTCTATTGCACCATTTTTCTAACTTTGGTCTCCATCATAGTGACTTCCAACCAGGACTTTTTCTTGCAGATTTTGTCGGACGTTCCATCAGCTCCATCTGATAGAAATAATACTAATTAGTAAGATTTAGAAACATGAGCAATTCTAATTAAGAACAAAACTTGCGACTGAGAGGGGGAAAACTAATTTCGTATAATATTTTTTAAATATATAATTAATTGTAAGCGGCTCCCAAGCTTTATAACCTTTTTTCCGGGCGATTCCCCACAAAAACTAAATCAAGGATGATGATCTAAGAACAATTTTTTTTTTTCTTTCATAGAAGGAAATGCCTTTCCTACTAATTAACAGTACCTCAAATAAAACTCGTCAGATATTTTCCACAGGAAGCAGGTCTCGTCAGATATTTTCCACGGGAAGTAGGTCCGCTGTCGTATCTTTGATGGAGCCAATAGGGAAAGGGTTCGAGTTGTATATTTCGCACGAAATTCATGGCACAACCGGAATGCAATGCAAGCCGGTGGCACAATTCATGGCAGTGCCTGGTATTTAGAAAATTAGGGTTTCCATTGGTCTACGCCGTGGGAACTTTCCATCGCATTAATTAATATTGGTGCAGCTAATACCATCCCCAAGTCTCACCAAGCACATAACATCAAAGCCGCTGCCATTCAACAAAATGAAGGGGGGTGAAAAAACATTCCACTATTTCTAGAAAAAAAAACTAAAATAAAATCCAGCAAGCCGGACTTCCCCGGAACCATATCACGCAGGGGAAAATATATTTTTTTAAAAAAAGGAAAAATTAATTCCACGACGATATGTTCTTATTTACAACACGGAGAAAAAGGAAAAAGAAGCAAAATAAAAAAAACGGATCCGCACGTTAACGGATCCGAATCCGAAATTCATCAAACGAACCACCGGGGGCGTCGCTTGGCCCCAACGGCGCAGCTCCGGCTCCGGGGGAACAGCAAATCGGATCCGACCCGGACGTCCTCGTCGAAATCGCACGGCTGGTCCTCGTCGATCCGGCCGATCGCCACGCTCTGGCTCCGCGGCACGACCGAGCAGCCTCGTGCGTTGAGCGAGCCGGCGCGGCCCTGCGACGCGGCGCGGATGAGCTCCCTCAGATCGTCGTCGCTCGAGCTCGTCCTCGCCGAGCCCACGCTGAAGCTCCTGGGCACCGAGGCGAAGGTCGGGTAGCCGATCGCCGCGCCGCACTGGACCCGCCCGGCGCACCCCGTGAGGCTCCGCACGTACAAGTCCCGCGCCCGACACAGCATCCGTAGCGGCGCCCGGGCGCACCTGCCGAAAAGGCTCGTAACACCGCTCCTCTTGCTCATAGTTCCAAGGCTTATCGTGGAACAAGTGGAATAAGATTGGAAATAAGGAAGGAGGCAGAGAAGGGAGGAGGAGGCCTACATATAGGGGATTGTTGGAATAATATTTATTTCAAGGACACGGCGAAGGTGCGAAAAGGGGTAACGGCTTGGGGAGAAGGGAGTCTCGTATGTGGACGCTTCTTTCCTTCTTTCTTTTACTTTTGTTACGAGATGACTTGGATTTCCGGATCAAGGGATTAGGATAAGCACGAGGGGAAGGTGATGGCCTGATGGGATTGGTAGATGTACCGGAAACCCAAGTGTTCTAAAAGCACCCCAATTCGTCGGTCACGGGAGTAATAATCCAGAGGGTTTCAAGGGTGATTCAATTGCCAAATGGATAACGCATGTTTAGCTACGAGAGGTGGGGGTGGGAATAATAATCCAAGGGTGTGATGTAAACGAGAAATGGTATAGTGTGCCTAGGTGGACCAGAAGTTTTGGTCTATTCATCTCATTATTTGTTAGATAATAAATTAGCATCTTATTGCATTGTATTTATGACAAGTCTAGCTATAGAGATTTCTACTCTTGTAGAAGATGAGGTGCTGATGAAAAATGAGATGGGTGGACCGAATAATTGTTGTTCAATATAAAATTCCAGGCAGCCAAAGAGAGGATTAGGAGTCAATTTTTTTTTAATTCATTATTATTTTTTTCTTTTTAACTTTGTCATTTTAAAGGAGCCATTTTCAAATTTGGTCTCTAGGATGAGTAATTTGTTGAGCGGTAACCATTATTGATTTGAGATTCTTACTTATAAATAACTAATGATTTATGTGAGGCATAATATAAAAGACTCTGATGTTTCACTAGATTGACAATGATTTTTTATGATTTAATATTTTTTTCTAATTTTTGTCGTGTACATGTCTAATCTTTTCCTCATTGATATAGAAAAAAGAAAAACTTAAGGTGTTTAACCATCTATAGATGAGATTAGTCATGGATATAGGGAAAGAGATCGGTGTGTGGAGCAGAAATATATGTTTCGACCATCTAGGTTTTTGATGTCTTTAAGAATAAGTTGATGCTGCATGCTCTGTGTTATTTGATATTATTTACAAATTTACAAAAGTCAAAATACAACAGTGGTAGTTTTTTTGATCAAATATGGATATCAAAATTCTAGGTGACTCAATGAAACCCCGGTTTGCAGTAGACTTGTAGTTGACCAACCATACTGTAGAGTACCTAATACTACTTTTGGTATAGTGCAGGCAAATATATATGTTCGCTTGGGTATATTTATTCTCAGGATAATACCACAATATTTGACGAGCCTCTCAAATATGGGTGGATGTTTCAAAGGTTGATTTAACAGCATACCTCTTAGATGGTTGGCTTCCACGGTGATTTTTGGATTGATGACCATTGTCCTAATTTTTATAATTCTGGAGGATAAAGATATTACATGTGTGGCCACCAGGCAATAGATTATATATTTTTAAATGGTTATTAATACCAATCAATTAACTGAAGTTGAAATCACCTAGTGCTGTTACTGTCTTGATCATTACATAAATTTGACCAACCACTTACATTAGGGATTGTGGCTTGTCTCGGTCAAATGAGTGCCCCTGAAACCGGGATAGCTGGGGTGCTGTTCCACGCGGTGGGTCAGGACCAACAACTCTTTCAACTCTTCTGGTGAGCCAGTGGGGCTCTGAATCAGAAACGTGAGCTTATATACCATCCTTCCATCTCCAAGCTGGTGGTTTTGATCATAGGTGGTGGTTTTCAGAGAGTACTCTGTGTTCCTCTTTTATAAAGAAATGAGGGGAGAGTGCGTTATTTGGATATTCAGCAACTACGATGGAGATTTAAGTCCCACGAAATAATCGTGGGTAATGGACGGTAAGTGACATTTAATTATAGATCACGTTTCTTTATAACCGTTCGAATTTTAAGAAAGAGTGCGTCAGCCCACGTCGCTCCTCGAAATGATTTCATGCCTTAAGCTCATTTGTGAGTGGTCAGAACAAATGGTGGGGCCGGTATGAATCCAACCATATCGTCGGAAGAGATGAGCAAATTTTTCTGTAGATGGCCGACTCTTGTTTCACGAGATTAAATGGATGCTCGATCGAGATCCGTTGAGAAAAGATCGGTAATATCCTCTCATAATAGAGAGTATTTTTATTTTTTAAAAATTAAAATAAAAAAATATATATATATATATTGTTTTTCTAACCAAAAATTTGAATGGAAGCTGCTCATTCTCATTGTGGTTCAAAGTCTTAACTCCCCGTATATGCCACGTGAGTCATTGCAATGGTCATCGTCATGACCAGACGGTGGTTAGGGTGAGAGAGAAACATAACAGCCCACAGGAAGCTCAGGCGTTTATGTTTGCAAGAGAGAGCTCGCTACTTTTGATGGCCGCCGGGATCTTTGAACTCCGGGTTTTCTTGTTTCCATTTTGGCGTGGGGCTTTGTTTTCAACCGAGTAGACCAGAGATGGCCAGACTTTTTTTTTAGAAGGAATAATGAAATGAGAATAAAATAATTATGGTTCATAGTTTTTGAGCCTGTTACCATAAAAGGACGAAACGTAAGTAGGCCTGAGAGAGGTGCGTGATACTGACTGCCACAATGGACTGCATCTCAATTATTGTAGGCTTGAATTATTGCTCTATATTTACGGTACCTCCAAAAGCTACTTCCAATTCTTTCCAGCACTTCCTCTGAATACTGTAAGATCTTTAGCTCTTATTTACAAATTCAGAGTAATAATTTAAGCCTAAAATTATTAAAATATCTATATACATCAACATCTTGAAGAAAAATATTTTGTGCATCACATACGTACGGTGCAAACAAAAATACACCATCCCAAATGATTAGATTATATAGCCATTACTTTTTCAAGTATATTTAATACCTATAATTTCATTTTTTAAGTTAAAATTTTAAATAACAAAATTACTTCTTCTTTTCTAAAAAAATTATGATATTTTATAGCTATATTATGACATCTTATGATCATATTATGACTTTCTGTACACAGAATATCATAATTTTTCTTTTGAAATCATGATCCACCATTGCTACCAAAAGTATATATCTTGCGTATTATGAAATGTATGGTTCCATATATCAAGGATGGGAAAGTAGCATCCAATGGCTAGCACGAATCACAAGCTCAATTTGATCTTGGTTTAGACTAATTATCTTTTACTAAAATCTAAAAATTAAAACAATATATATCAAACTAAGACAAAATTGTTCAACGCAAGGCCTCACAAACAACCCAAAAGATCAGGATTAGCAGCTCTTTATACCATACATAGACCGGACAGATTGGAAGTCAAGCATATTGAAGTAGGCTTGCAAATTGATTAGGATTGGCAACCTTCACAATGTTCCAATCTGGCCTAAATTCATTTGGATCCAAGAGCTAGGACTGCCCCCAGTTTGCTTTTGTGTTCCGTGGTTTCAGATTTGTACTTTCCTGGCAAGATATTGACAAAACTGAATCTTTGATAAAACTTGTTATATTCAACAATTGTAGTCTTGGATCCAACCAAATTGATGAACCAGTTGGAGCAGTAACGCCCCATCCAACATAAATGAATCCTTATTTGTAGTGTTAGGCCCAAACTGAGTTAAACGATTAATGATAACCGATGGGTGCCAACTAAATTGAGCTTGCTGCTTGTTTGAAATAGGTTGTGGTTTCAGCATAAATCCACTATTATCAAAACTACGGAGGAGGCTAAATGATTTGGGAAGTTCAAATTTTTCTAATGGTCTGGTGGTTTCTATGAACCAACTAAATATGTTCCTTCTTCATTTGAACTCTCGTGTAAAACGAGCAAGTTGAAATCTGAACGAACTTAGGGCGCAGAAAGGACGCGGGTTTTGTTTTATTTGAAAAAAATAAAAAATAAAAATGACATTGGAGTACAACTCCACTATCTTTTTTATCATTTTAAAAATAAATCTGTTAAGCTTAAATTTATATATTATTTTAATTCTAGAGAAAATTATCTCTGACCCTCATGTCTTGTTGATCATATATCTCATGTAGTTTAAAAATTTTCAATTAGATAAATCAATCGAATTTGTTTTGCAATCTGATCCTTCCATTATCTCCTCTATGGTATCGTTAACGATCCTCTGCAAGCACATCATAGCCTTATTCTACGTCACCACTCTCCCTCCCTTTTTTTCTCTCTTCTTCTTGTATAAAGCAGAGCACTTCAGCTCTTCATTCTTGTTTTGCTTCGCAAAGCATGTAAGCTCAACACCATTGGCATCACCGGCACCCACTTGCTCCAGCCTGCGAGACACATAAGCTCGATCGGTACCATCAACACCGTCGGTGTCGTCTCCGTGGCCGACCCTCCACTTCCAACTTCAACTCACCATACCAGCTCTGCAACAAACACGCATAGATTAAGAGCAAATATGGCTTCCTCTAGACGGACGTACTCCAGCTTCCATCATTTAATTGAACAACTCAGCAGCAAGATCTTTATGTTGCCACTCGACCAAACATGTTAGCAAGATATTATATGACGCCACATCCGTCTCTTCAAGTAGATTATATATTGCCCCGTCAAAGGAGATGGATGGAAGGTTCAAATCGTAACAAATATTAAGCTGGTGGAACAAATTAATTTTTTTTAAAAATGCATAAAATATATGTACAACAGGCAAAGTTGAGGGAGTCAAAACATAATTTTTCTTAAATTCTACGTAGAGGCGTTACTATGAATATTCTAATAAGGTTAGAGGTGTGGGTGCAGAGCATGACCTCCAAGTTCGAACGTTAAATTACTATAGTCACTCTTGTTACGATCCTGTTTGCACGGCCACCTCCCTCCGCTTCTAATGCCACAGCCTCCACGTACGCATGCACATATTTGAGGTACAACTGGTTGGGTGCTTTTAAATATTTTAATTATCCTAGTTGAAAAAGAAATAACTTGACAAATCGGTTCATTCTCGGCATGATATATCCTTTAGATGGAGAGGTTAATCAATCAGAAAAAGCGAGGCCAATAATATCACTTCAGATCCTTTAGGGCCTATTTGGATTTTTCTATTAAAATTGAGCTAATAATCCTATAGGATCCGTGGATTAGATCAGTACGGTCTGCAAGGACTGGGTTAGGCATGTATGTATTCATGACATATTCAAAAGTAGCTTTGGATTGGCCCACTCCAGTCCCGTCTGTAGCCTGTGATGTTGCTGGAAGTACTGGCCTATGTCATGAAAAATCCTTCTCAGGAGAAAGCTTTATTAAACCAAGAACTGTTTTAAGTAATTTTTTTTTGATAAATTTCATATTTATCTAAACTATATGACAATGATAAGTGTTTAAAATTGATTTAATTAGGGTATGATTACATTGGCCGTTGACTTAAGAAGCAGAAGAGAAAAAGATCCGCAAGCATATTGGGTAGGCAAATTTTCAATCCTTGTGCTGGTATCACCAAAAATTTTGTCCAAAGATCCGATTGGGATATCTTTCCTTAGAGCATGATAGTAGAGAGGGCTAACAGTCCTTCTCTAATAATCAACAATGAAATGAGAAAATAGAAGTAATGAAAAGAAAGAGAGAGTTTGTAGAATATTGAACCCTCGGAAAAAAGAAAAGGAGATCGTTGATTTTCAAATACCCCATGAGCTAGGACTCGCAGTCTTTTATAGGTTACGAGTAGATGCTTATAGACGACTATTTGATCGATAGACTATGAAGAAAGGCGACCAATCAAAGCAAAAATATGATTGTCTAGGATAAACGATTATTTGACTGTATGACCGCGAAAGAAAGTGACTGATTAATAATAAAATATAATAAAAAATAAAATATGATAAATAAAAAGATAAGATAAAATATGATAATAAAAATATTAATATATCAGTATCCATCATGTGCATGTGTCACACCGCACCACGATTCATGTGTGCAAATTAGACTGGGCCACCGTGCGTATGTATGGTACAAAATATCCACTTCCATCCAAGATTCAAGCAAAGATGGGTAAGAAAAGAAGTCAAACAAATACAAACGTATATTTATCTCTTTCCTAAAACCAAAACAAAGCTTTTATGAGATTTTGAAGAAAATAAAATTTTAATTTTTTTCTCTAAAACTCTAACAGTCCCTCTCAATACTCAAAATTTTTAAAATAAATAACAATAATTATTTTAAATCAAATAATTAAAACTTTATTGCTAAGTATTATATTTTATAATGGATGACGTATTTTAACCTTACTTAGTATATATAGATTCCATCTAAAGAAATCAAAATGAATCAGATCTTTAAATATTTTTTTAATATAGAATTCAACCATCACACACATGGTGTAGAAGGATCTGTCATGGGGGTGCATATTATTAGTTGCACGCAAGTATGTTATTATTTATGAGAGTACTTAGTATTTGAAGCTCCCATATAAGTGAGTCCTCCAAGGATATGTGTATAGTTACATCCCGAGAAAAATACCTCTTGGGTCTCATTCAAAACTATACTCTTCTTTAACATCTATGTAGGAGCATTAATCATCATAGAGATGGGGTAGAGTAAAGACTCTTACATATATATAAAAATATGTGCTCTCTAACCAGCCAATCAGTTTTTTATTATCACATGGATCTTCTATCATAGAAGTTATGTTCCTGCTACACTGTAAGGCCCATTATAAGCAATGTTCCATCCTCCTTGATGACTTTAGGTTTTAATCCTATTTAAGCCTTTAGTAAGGTAATCAGCAAGATTATTATTAGCTTTCATATAAGATAAAAAAATAATACCATGAGTTTCTTGCTTTTTTATAATATTTTGTCTTACTTTTATATGCCTTCTTATTTTTGAATTTATTATTCTTTTATAAAAATCAATTGCAGCTCTAGAATCACAATGGATCGAAATAGGAGGAATAAGAGAAAAAAAATTTAGAGCAGGTAAAATCAAAAGCAATAAGTTTAACTTTAATTTTATTTTTAGCTAGTACAATTTATTTGGCTGACTTCCAAGAAACAACACTATTACTAAGAAAAAAAAGCATAGTCAGAGATGGATTTAATATTAGATGAGTCAGAAATCTAATTAGTATCACTATACCCCTCTAATAAAACTAGATAGCCAACAAATCTAAGATGATATAGAATAGTACCTTTAAGATATCTAAAGACTATTTTAAGGGCAATGCAATGAACCCTACTAAGATTACTAGTACATCGACTAAGTCTAAAAATAATATGAGCAATATCAAGTTTAGTATGATTCAAGAGATATATAAGAGATCCAATGATTAAAGTATATCTTTCTTGACCATAGGTTTATCAAAGCTTTTCAAGAGTTGGATAGAAGGATCAAAAAGAGTCGAAATAGGAGAAAAATTATAATAACTAAATTATCGATCAACAATTGGTGTAATGAGCTAGGGATAGAATATAGAATCAGAAGATTGGATGATCTTCATACCAAGGATTAGATCAGCTTCATTTAAATCTTTTATATGATGAGAAAGAAATTTCTTGACATCATTAATTAGATTAAGATAAAAAGATAGAATCAAGAAATTATCAACATAGAGGTAAAGAAGAACAAATCGATCACCAAATCCTTTATGATAGAGACAGTTATCAAATTCATTGATTTGGAAACCATATGAAAGAATAATACTATCGAACTTCTCGTGCTATTGTTTAAGTGCTTGTTTTAAGCCATATAAGGATCTAATAAGCTTGCATATTTTATACTCTTGACATGACACTATGAAGCTCTTAGGTTTAGTCATATAAATTTATTCATCGAAATCTCTATAGAGAAAGATAATCTTTACACTACTACAAAAAAGGACTATGGCAGTGGTTCGTAACCACTGCCATAGCCCAAAAAATTGCTGTCATAGGTTATGGTAGCGGTTATTTAACCGCTGCTACTGCAGCCATCGTCGTAGCTCTATAACAACGGTTATTTGAACTACTGCCATAGATAGCCTATTGCAGTGATTTATAAACCATTCCAATAGATCGACCTATAGCAGCGGTTATGTAACCATTGCCATAGGTTATCTATAGCAACGGTTACATAACCGTTGCCATAGGTAATCTATAGCAATAAATTTTTAATCGCTGCCATAGGTCTAATGCAGCGATTGACATCATTTACATTAGGGATCTATGATAGTGATTTGGCACGGATATGACAGCGATTATAAAACTATTACCATAGATCTTGAAAAATTAAAAAAATTAAAATTTTTATTTTTTTATATATTTTACCTAATAAATATAAATATATAACATAAAAAAATAATAAACACAAAAATTATTCTGAAATGCTAAAATTTTATTATCGAATAAAATTTATTATAATATTTTTTTAAAAAATAAAATACATCAAAAGTCTCCTAAATCTACATCATCGTCATCGTCGTTCGGAGCCGAAGCTAGAGCTAGAGTCGGAGCCGGAGCTGGAATGCAGGCCAACATATCCTCGAAGCCCGTGACTTCAAAACATGCGCTGAGCGTCGACATCATGTCTCTCATGATATCCTCTAGATAAGATGCGAACTTCTCAGCCCGATCAGCCTACATCGCAGCATGATCTACCCGTGCCAACGCCTCCTCAAGCTTCTCCCAACTGACAACATCAAAAGTCTATAAGAAGATGCTTGCCTTAGACTAGTAGCTCGTCGGCGTATGTCCGAGCCTACATCGGATCCTCTCAGAGTGCTCAAGTCCCAAAACCTGAGACAAATAGACATGGAGCCTAGAGGTATGCAGGCCCTCGTTCGTGAGCACATCTAATTGATCCTATAATTATAAATTAAAATAAAATTTTATAAGAAATACTATAATACTAATCATATATATTAATATATTTAATACTTATAAAAATATGCCTGATCACGGTGTTCATCGATCTGTCCGTCTTGTCCGTGCGGCTGGATCAGAAGATCTTGCTATGGTTGGACATCACTTCATCTCTCATCAGCTATAATAAAGAATAAATTTATTAGAAAGATGATAAAAAATATGAATTTAATTTATCTAGTAAGATTTAGAATTAATTATCTCTCTCTGCACACGATTGATCATAGACTCGTGGCCTAGAGTGTGCATATACTTTTGGGCTGCACAGTTCTTCCAATTCTGATGGGAGGTAGCCTAACAAGTATTCAAATAAATAATAAATATTTAAAAAATATTTAAATAAAATTTTAAGCATATTAAAAAATTTAAAAGTTAGAAATTTTACCTCAAACTCTTGGCTCCTTCAGTGTTTAACCATCCTCTTCCACTGACTCGGAGGATAGTCCTGTATCTAGAGAACAAACTCCTCTGGAGTGTCTCGTCGGTGCTCGAGCCATCTTCTATGGAGCTTGACCTTGTAACCCTGGTACAACTCTTCGATCTTCCTCAATCAAGCATCTCGAGCCCTCTCATGATCGAAAAAGTCATACCTCCTCTGCACAAAGTTATCAAAAATCAGTTAAAAAATTATTCTAATCAAACATATATAGTGTAAACATATAAAATGCATAAATATAACTAAGATGCACGTACTTACCCATATCTCCTCTCATATCCAGTCCCTGATGGTAGCATCCATCAAATGCTAGTCTTTAGGCTCTACAGAAATGATGTCCGACTGTCTCACAAGCACTCCAAAAAAGGAATACATCTCCCGCACGATCTTTCCTACCGGCCTTTCCTCTACATCGTAATAGACCATCACCTGATGCTGGCGATTTCATACGTGCCATACGTGTGGAACCGCAAAATGTCCGACTAGATGATGCACCTATAATGCAAATACATTATGCAAATATATAAGTGTACAAATACTATATAAAAAATAAAGTTGTACTAATATAATAAAAATGTATATTCAGATGCCTGCATAGTAGCATGTGTCTTAGATATGGACGACGGTAAAGGCTCAGCTATCGATGGAGTAGATACTGTCGATAGAGTAGATGTCGGTGGTGGAGGTCTCTGAGCAGCCGATGCTGAGGTGGATGGAGTATGCTCCGACTGCTCCTTGGATGCTGAACTGTGCGTAACTCATCGAGGGTAAGGGTGAAAGCTAGATGGCATTTCAGTGTCATTGTGACCTACAACATTAATAAACATTAATCAATGTAACATGTTAAATAATAATATTAGTATAGCATCAATAAATAGTCTCTAATATGTACACTAATTAATTGACGGGTCTATCATTATGCAATACAATAAACAAAAGCAACAAAATATAAACATTCAAAAAATATTATGCAATAAATTCTACAACATGAATTACATTCATAAATAATTAAGGATGAGCAACAGTCGTAGATCCGATCTCTTGCACGAACTTTGGTATTAATTTAGAAACCTGAAAGAAGAACAAAGTAGATGATGGTGGCACCTTAGGGCTTAAAGTTGGAATCTTAGAGAGACATATCAAATTCTATTTGTTCAGAAGTCAAGTCGGCTCCATGCCTGAGACATCCAGCTCGGATCCTCCCCCAACTGGCTCGATCACGATCCGAGCTGGCTCAACTGTGTGCCATCCCCTCGATCACTCCCTCTCTCCCTCTCTCAATCTCTCTCGCCGACGATGATGGTGAGGCCGAACCCTTCCCTTCCAGCTTTTTCATCTCTTGATCTTTCTTTCTCTCTCTTTCAATCTTCCTCATCGATGAGGTCGGACCCCATCCCTCCCTCTCTCACTCTCTCGATCTCCCTCACTAGCAAGGCCGGACCCCATCCCTCCCAGTGATGCTGGTGAGGCCGGACCCTCTCCCTCCCTCTCTTGCTCTCTCAAAATTTCCACTCTCCCTCTCTCAGTCTTCCTCGCTGATGAGGTCGGATCCTTCCTTTTCTCTCGATCTCCCTTGCCGGCGACAATGGCGAGGCCAAACCCCCTCCCTCCCTCCTACTCTCAATCCTTCTTACCAACAGCTAGCAAGCGACCGACCCTCCCTTTCTCAATCTGTTGGTCTCCCTTTTAGTCTCTTCATTTCTTAGTTTTGGATCCCAAAATCAGATCCGACCTTCCGAGATCTATTAGAGTCTAGGTCTGGTACTTCAAGTACAGACCCATCGGATATTTAGATTCGGATCCAGTACCAGTAATTAAAATTGGATCCAGATCTGAATATCCAGATTTCAATCTAAACCCAATTCGTTGACTGATCTAGTCCACAGCCACCGATATGGCACAACTCAAGGCTACCACCATAGTACGATCCAAAAACTACGGCATGTAGATAATTATAATATTTATAATATTTATTATAAATATTTTATAAATTATTATAAATATATATAATTAATAAATAATATTATAAATTTAAAAAAATATATATATACCTACGACTATAGAGAGTGGGTTGCACCGAAAGCTCTGAGGGTCGTCAACGACGATGCTAGAGGAGGATGACGGCACTAGAGGTAACCTACGAAATAAAAGCAAGATAGTGAGATAGAGAAGAGAGAGAAAAAAAGAGAGAGAGTAGGAGTGACCGGGAGACAGGAGGGGAAGTAACGAGGCCCGGAGGCCGTGGATTGATCGAAGGGGGAGGTGTGGGGGTGGGGGGGAGGTGGGACTGGGGGTGGCAGGGGCGCTGGGGATGGGGCGAGCGGATCGAGGGGAAGGGGCGGGTGGGGGTGGCGGAGAGGGACAGTCGGAGATGGGGGGGCTGGGGGTGGCAGGGTGGCAGGGAGGGGCGGCCAGGGATAGGAGGGAAGGAGGGACGACCAGAGGGAGGGTGGGGAGCTGGGTGGGGGTTGGTGGGTGGTGGGGAGGAGCAGTCGGGGATGGGGGAAAGGAGGGGCAGTCGTGGGGAGGGTGGGGGGTGGTGGGAAGGGGTGGCCAGAGATGGGGGGCTGTGGGGTAGCAGGGTGGCGGGGAGGGCGAGTGGCGATGGGGGAAGGAGGGACGGATGGAGGGAGGGTGGGGGGTGACGAATGGCGAGGAGGAGCGACTGGGGATGGGGGGAAGGAGGAGTGGTCGGAGGGAGGGTAGGGGGTGGGGGGTGGCAGGTGGCGGGGAGGGACGACCGAGGATGGGGGGCCGGAGGGAGAGGGAGAAAGAGGGGCGGCGCCGGTCGGGGGAGAAGAAGTCTCACCAACGACGGAGAGGAGGAGGAGAGAAAAAGAGAGAGATCAAGCGCGCATGGAAGGAAAGTAGAAAAAATTTGAAAATTTTTAACCTAACCTAAGGCAGCGGTTATCGAACCACTGCCATAGCGGTTATCCAAAATCACTGCCATAGGTTGAAAATATTTTTTTTTATTTTTTTTTAAATATTATATAATTTTAAAATTTAATGCCCATCTTTACCGTTCATTATCTAAATAATTATCATTAGAGTATCGTCACAAAAGATCGCCTCGATCCGATGGCCCTAGCTTCATCAATTAGAAAAATTTAATTTCAACGATCACGAATGATGATGCAAAGATTTGATAGATGAAGACCTTTGATGGGTTTGAAAATCTACAATAATAATTTTGATGATGTTTGTAGCATACTATCAAAGTTTCACTTCAATCGGATATCGTTGTCATGGTCAATTTAGTATGGAATAATTTCGATCGTTAAATTAGAAATAAGTGATCAAAGGATTAAACGATATTCGATTATGAGATAATTTTTTAGTTAAATGATCTTTGTTATAATTTTAAATATTTTATATGGTGATGATAGTAAAATTTAAATCATTTTCGTATAAACTGATCATGTTAAATAGATATTGCAAAAGTATAAGCATAACAATCAGTGAAGTTTCAGAATGATTATAAAGAGACGTATAGTTTTAGATCATTCTTTATCTTACGAGTTAAATTTTATAATCATCATTATAAAAAATAATTAAAGTAGTAGCCAAGATCATTTATAAAAAAAATTTATCTCATAATCGAACACCATTTGGTCCTTTGATCACTCATTTATCATTTAACGGATGAAACTAACCTATGCTAAATTGACCAAGATAACGATATCCGATTGAAGTAAAACTTTTATAGTATGCTACAAACATCACCGAAATCATCATTGCAGATTTTTGAATCCATCGAAGATCTCCATCTATCAGATCATCACATCATCATTCGAGATCATCGAAATCAAATTTTTCTGATCGACAAAGCTAGGTCCATCGGATCGAGGCAACCTTTTGCGACGATATTCTAATGATAATTATTTAGATAATGAATGGTGAAGATGGATATTAAATTTTAAAATTATATAATATTATATATATATATATATATATATATATATATGGCAGTGGTTATAATTAACCGCTGCCATAAATAAGCTTATAGCAGTGATTTCTACTAATCACTGCTATAGGTCCAACTTATGGCCGCAGTTTCACTAATCGCTGCGATAGGTTGTCTTAGATTCTTCTAAGATCATGTCCAAAATTGATCCATGAAGATGGAAGCTTATCGATTAGACAAGAAATTTGATAATTCTCATCTAATGTCAAGTCCCTCTACAAATTCTTGGATCAAATTTTGGAAATGATGGATTTGGTTATTTATAGGGACATTATCTACCATCTTGAAATTGCTAAAGTTACCGATGGTGAATCTCATGGTCCCCTTATTGTCTCTACTATAGGCATCTTCTAGGACAATCAAAGTTCTTCAATAATTTTATCATTTCTATAAGTTTCATATGGGTCATCTAAAAGATGATTAAGGATTCTAAACCTACAATGAAATTCAAAATCTTCTAGTGATTTATTGGTTCTAAGAGTGTTTGAAGAAGAATCAGATCATCTAGTAAAGAATCTTGATCTAGATGAGCATAAGGAAACATCATGAGATGGCTTTTTTCCAATGGTAGTGATTTGGCCAAGTAAAATTAATCAGGCTTCAAGTTGTTCCTGCCACCTAAAGAACCAATGACCATTGAACTTTTTGAGTTTACATATCAAGACTTCCTCGACATCCATTGACGTACAATAAATATTATAAAAAAATTGACTTAGATGGGTTTAAACAGAGTTGCAAATAGAATTTAAAGGTTATTAGGACTCTCTATTTTCAGAACATAAATTAGAAACTCAAAAAAATAATGCTAGCAGTCGGTCTCTATTGAACAAAATAACAAAAGTGGCAGAGTAATTCCGATAATAATGATTGATCAATGTTTAAAAAAATTAGTTATATTTAAAATACTAAAATTTGGTATCTGATTAATGAAAATCAAAATGTAGATATTGTAATTTGTCTTAGAGTGTTATAAAGAATCCTTCTAAAGAAAGAGTTTTATCAAACCAAGAATATCATAAACTCAAAAAAAATAATACTAGTAGTTGGCCTCTATCGAACAAAATAATAAAAGTGGTAGAGTAATTCCAGTAACATTGATTTAGCAATATTTAAGAAAGCCAATCAGATTTAAAATACTAAAATTTAGTATCTGATTAATGAAAATCAGAACATAGAGATCGTCATTTGCCTAAGATGAATAATTCTTGTAATTAAAGAAAGAGTTTTATTAAATCAAGAACTATTTTAAGTAAAAATTTTAGATAAACTTTAGATTCATCTAAACTATATGATAAAAATAAGAGTTTTAAATTGACCTATGTAAGATTAGATTGGCTTGTTGATTTAAGAAACACACAAAAAAAAAAAATGACCTAGAAGTGTGCCAGACATTGTCATAAGATAAATCTCCGACCCTCATGCTAGTATCATTAAGAATTCTGTTCTAAAATACGATTGGGATATCTTTTCTTGGAGTATAATTATAGAGAGGATTGACGGTCCTTCTTTAGTACTTAATAATAAAATGAGAAAGTATAAGTAATGAAAAAAGAGAGTTTGTAAAATATTAAACTCTTGGAGAAAAGCAAAAAGGATCATCAATTTTTAAATGCCCTAAAAGTTAGGACTCGCGGTCTTTTATCGATCACAAGTAGATGCCCGTAGATGACTGTTTGATTGATGGACCATGAAGGAAGGCGATCGGTCAAAGCAAAAATATGATCGTCTGAATAAATGATTATTTGACTATTTGACCATGAGGGAAAGCGGCCAATCAACAAAGAAATATAATAAAAAATAAAATATGATAAAATAAAAAAAATAAAAAATATATGATAAAAAATAAAATTATTAAAATATCCATGATCATTATGCACATGCTATGCCACCATACACACCCGGCTAGACCATTGCATGCATGTATGGTACAAAACCAACTTCCATCCAAGGCCCAATTAAAGGTAAACAAGGAAAGAAGTAAAATAAATACAAACATATATTTGTCCCTTTTCAGTATGGGACTAAATCAAAAATAAAGCCTTTAGTGGATTTTGAAAGAAAGAAAAATTTTGGAGTTTTTTCCTCCAAAAGTCTAACAGCCAAATCTACAGATCCTGCAAGATTTTCAACCCACTCCCCAGAAAAAATCCAAATAGGTTCTTAAAGAAGCAGAATAACATTTTAAATCTGGTAATATATCACTATTACCTATAGTTATTGATATCTATTGAAATTCAAGGAAAAAATTGAAAGTTGGTGGCAGCCTAGTGGTCATACATGCATATTTTCACTTCCATCTTCCTCCTTTTTGGGCTGTTCAGCCTTTTCCTTGCCATTAATTGATAAAAAATGTGGTGGATAACCATCATTTTGCTCAAAGAGAATGAAAAAAAGAAGAAAGAATTAGTTTGTGAAAGCAATGCAGATAGCATCCATATACTCAAGCATGTGTAGCCTATGCCATAAGTTGATTTGCTAGGTTGTTAATTATTGTGATGGTGTGCTTTATTTTTGTCTTTCACATACACATCTGATTATGCTATAAAGCAAACTCCTTTAAACTCCACCTTCATCCACCACTATTCACTTACGTTGTCCTCATGCATATTGTAATATTCAAAAATTTCACTTTAATTCCTACTTTCCTTTCCTATGATGAAATAATTAAAAAAAAAAATGTCTACCCATTTTGTTATTTTCACAGAAGTGATCCACTTTTTTTTTTTTTAAAGAAATGATTCTTTTGAAATTTACTTGATCTTTGCACTCCAATATATCCTGTTTTAAGGATATTTTTAAACATATGCCAACATATAAAATCTGTTCACCACTATCAACATGCATGCTTCAAATAAGCTGAATGTTAAATTCATTTTATCATAAAGAAGTGATCCAACAAATCAAAAATAAATTATTTTTACGAGAAGAACTTATTTTGTTCATATAAAAATCAAGAAGTCTTTTCCCCATAATTAAAATTAATCATCAACTTATATAACTAATAAAATCTTGACTCCAACAAGTGATGACAACCATTCATATTTCTTCGTGGAACTTTACATGTGCTGGTTTCAAGTAATGAGTTCGGATTATATCTTTCGTATAAAAGAATAATTTTTTTTTTAGCACAATATCAATCATTAGATTATATAATATCCACTTCGAGATCTATATAAATAAATAAAAAATAAAAATTAGAATATTTTAAAAATATGTGCATGATTCAATAGTTAATGATGTTGTAAAAAAAAATTAATTAAGATACAATCAGAACCCTTAAGTAATAAGCCATGGTGTAGGCAGCAGCCGGTCCCGTGTGCGGCAATGAAATTTGAAACGAACGGGGAATGGCATCCGAGCCTCCCAATTTCAGATGTTTTTAAACGGATCCATGGAGTGGGGATCGGGGAACGGAGCGCAGCAGGTGGGAGCCACACCGTGTCATGAGCAACGTAAAATATTTGGGTTATTTAATCAAGATGGTTGCTTTTCTTCTTCAATACGGGAGGCACGAGATCACGGTCAAAGCAGCCAACCAAAGCGAGTTGGCAGCATCAAGATACCCTCTGTCTCTGACCGGCTGCACGAGTTTTCTGCGAGTTGGTGTGGTGTCTCGCAAGCCCATCCAGAAGTTGAGCCAATAGCTATGTCTCGGCACGTGATGTTCAAATTTATTACATCGAACTTACGATGATATTGGGGACACGAATGATATCTTACATATTTTGCACATCTTTCAAAGTATCATAAATTTCTCCTCTCCACCTATGACACGGAAACTCATATCATTCTTCGATAGAAATGCAAAACATGATCCAAAATATATATATATATATATATATATATTTCATGTTAACAGATATAACTCGAATCCAATATTGATTAACTTATTAGCTAAAATCACAAGATCAGTGGCTAAAGAACGAAATGAAATAAATTAATACACGCAAAAGGGACTTAATTCTACCATGTAAAAGTATGATATGACTGCAAGTCATGAAAGATAGCAGCCCGTCCCCTTTAATTTTTGCCCTTGCCAAGCTGCGAAAACAAATATCCATGCCATTATTGGTGCAATATAAATTATATGAAATACCTATTTGGTTGACAAGTTATTTATTTGTATGCTAAAAATCCTATAGAGTAAAACAAAATTAAAATAGATTTGCGCTATACAAATTGTATTAAGAAGCAAAAAGATTGTTTTGAATTATTTTAATATTCAAACATACCCAAATTATTCACCACGCTTCATAGCATGAACAACACATCAGTTTGTAATCTTGTTTTCAAAATGATTTCACCTTTTGAGATGTCGAATTAACTGTATGCTCGACAAGCGTCACGTAAGTTAATTTGTTTGACACCTAATCGGTTAAATATGTTGAATCCCCCGCATATAAATTGCACCACCAACATCAAACATGACTTAGAAGCAAGATTGAATGCACGGAGGGATCAAATGAGTTACCATTGCTCTCACTCACAGCAAATGCATGGCTCCAAGACCTCCACTGCGTGGTGATGGACATGTGTCATGACAGCACGATATGATATCATGAGGGACAAAATCCAAATGTTTCCGAACAAACGCTTGAATTGATATCTCATGCGTAACGTGCCAGGGGCAATAATACATTTTTCCGCAACGGCAGGCGAAATGGACTCAATTGTCATTGCACGAAATCGGTGGACAATTTGTAGACCATACGTCACTGAACAGGAGTCGATGACTGGCTCGGGGGTGAAAAAAGAAAAAGAAAAAGAAAGGTGACCAGGGGAAGACCGGGGGAATTTACTGCCCCACAGGTGTCAGTCCTGCACGTGGATCCCTCTGGCCGAGGCAGCCTTCCACCGGCCTGTTCCGGTCACCTCCCTCCCGTCCTCCGAGTCAAAAGGACCAAGACCCCTCTCGTCCTTTTCCTCTTCCACTCAGAGAAAGATAGAAAGAGAGAGAGAGAGAAGGAGTGGAGGACCCCAGCATCGATTTGATCTCGCTCTCAATAACGATGCTTTTCTTCTCTCTCTTCTCCACTCCCTTCTTCGGTGGATTTAGATCTCTTTTTCTGCATTTCTTCTGGGTCTTATCATCTATTTCTACCAAAAATACTAGATTTTTTTTTTTTTTTTCCTTTAGCCTTCGATATGTCTTGACCTGGATTTCTTCGTGTGTCGTCCATTTGTCCTAAAAATTCTGAAGTTCTTTTATCCTTCTCTGTTATTAGCGTTGCATATTTCGCTCATCTTTTTTCTCTTTCTGTTCTGATCCGGGGCTCCCTTGTTGATGATTCCGCCTTTTTCTGAGCTTTATTGAGTGAGAGAGCGTTTGGGAGGGATCATAAGTCCATGATGCTTGCCATGATGATGGCTTCTATCCTTTTCACTGCAGTCATATCACTGCATCCCACCCTCGGTCTAAAGAACAAGGGAAAAGAGATCCCAGCTCCATCTCCACCTCCAAATCTCTCCCCGATTTAACTTTTTTCCATCCCATTTCGCCGTTTCAGTCTTCCATTACTCTTTCTCCCCTCTTGGGGTTCCGTTTCCTCGCAAAAAGATCTGATCTTGGAGAGTGGATTGGGAGGATGCCGCAATACCGGCAGCCGCCGCCGCCGCCGCCCTGGGCGTTGGAGGGCGGTGGGCAGGTGCTCGACGTGGAGACAGCGGTTAAAGACGGGATCTTGGGCGCCACCGCGGGCGGCGGAGCCCTCGCCGGCGCCGCCGGGGAGAAGCTGGAGCTGAAGAAGATGATCGACGAGCTCGATCCCCTCGACGACATCCCCGCCGTCTTTATCTGCCCCATCTCCCTCGATCCGATGACGGATCCGGTGACTCTGTGCACCGGCCAGACCTACGAGCGCGGCAACATCCTCAAATGGCTCTCCATGGGCCACCTCACCTGCCCCACCACAATGCAAGAGCTCTGGGACGACACCGTCACGCCGAACCGCACTCTTCTGCAGCTGATTCATGCTTGGTTCTCGCAGCGCTACCTGCGTGCCAAGAAGCGGGCCGAGGACGTCCAGGGCCGGGCGGCGGAGGTCGTCGACACTCTCCGGAAGGCCAAGGGCCAGGCCAGGGTCCAGGCCTTGAAGGAGCTCCACCAATTGGTCACCGCCCACCCCTCCACAAGAAAGACGGCGGCGGAGTCCGGCGGCATTGGCTTGGTCTCTTCTCTTCTTGGCCCATTCACTTCTCATGCTGTTGGCTCCGAAGCAATTGGTATCCTAGTTAATCTTGACCTCTGTTCGGATTCCAAAGCTAATTTGATGCAGCCTGCCAAGGTCTCTCTCGTCGTCGACATGCTGAATGAGGGAACGATCGAGACGAGGATCAATTGCACGAAATTCATCGAGATGCTGATGGAAGAGAAGGATTTCGGATCGGAAAATGTGTCAAGCTTCAGCCTTTTGGTGGGATTGCTGAAGCTGGTGAAGGATAAGAGGCACCCGAATGGGATTTCGGCCGGGCTGGGGCTCTTGAGGATGATATGCTCTCACAAGCAGGTTAGGAGCTTGATCGTGAGTGTCGGGGCTGTCTCGCAGCTTGTCGAACTCTTGCCACATTTGAATCCAGACTCTCTGGAAGCTACGTTGCAGATATTAGACGATCTCTCACTGATCCCAGAAGGACAGAAGGCTTTGAAGGATTGCCAGCAGACCATACCCAATGCAGTGAGGATACTGGTGAGGGTGTCGGAGACTTGTACTCAGCATGCATTGTCTATTTTGTGGGCGGTCTGTAGTCTTGCACCCGAAGAATGTGCTCCACTTGCAGTGGAAATGGGTTTGGCTGCAAGGCTGCTACTTATAATGCAGAGCGGTTGCGATCCGACGGTAAAACAGCGATCGGCTGAGCTGTTGAAGATTTGCAGTGTCAATTATTCAGAGAGTCATTTCATTTCCAAGTGCAAGCTCACAAGGACAATACAGTGACCATTGGGATGATTGCTACTTTGAATTGTTGCTCAAGTTACCCATCCAACTTGATTAGGAACAGAGAGTCTAAAGAATTTGGGGAGACCTTGGAGCAGAGCATCGCTATTCCGAGAGAATGGAGCTTCAAGATATTGGCAATGGTTGTGCAGTGAGCAAGGAGATATAAGACTAAAACTCTGCTGCCTTGTGGATACCATTTTGGATGCTCCAAGTCTCTCTTTGGTTAATTCTTCTTCTTGCCCGAACAAGTATCCAGGTGGTGATTCTCTTTGGGCGAAACTCAGCTGTGGATTTGAATGCATTATGCCATGCACAAAAATTATCCTCAATAAGAAGGTGAGATTATGATGTTTGATGGTTGCCATTTTTGTTATGTTAAAAATCTTAGACCTTCCTTCATTGTTTGTGCGGTTACGAGTCGGCCAGATAATGTAAATCTTTTTCCATGTATTTCATGTACATGAGAATGCAATAGCAAATTTTTGCCTAAAAATAATTACTTGTTTCCTGATTTGTCTTGCACTATTACATGAATCATCTTTGTTTCTTGAGGACATTATTTTCTAGAGAATACATTCAATTTAATAATTTAGCATTGTCTAATCATATCTAGCATGTTTTTTAAGTATTCTCTATTGCATGGCTCATCAGAGTAACATCAATTCATGCTTATAGTCAATGAAACATTGACTTCCAGTTCAGTGTTTATTTCTTCATGCTAGGCAGCTTTTGCTGTCTTCTTACCTTGTTGTGTAGAATTGAGTTGCTCTTATGCATGCATTTCTATATGTTCACGGCAGAACATATGTTGTGTATATCGGTTATGACATTTCTAAGGGGTTATTAGGGGCATAAGGTTTGAACCATCTGATTGTGGCCTTCAAGAAAAGAACATGAGCTTTCAAAGCAAAGGCCATAGGGCCAAAGCCACAGATCTATTAGGATTAGTGGTGCTCCCAAGCCTTGGGAGGTCATTGAAGGAGTCAGAATATTGGCTCCGGGAGACTAGGACAGGCTAGGATCGGTTTGGTCCTAGGGTGGAGGTTTAGTCCTCCACGGTTATGAGGCCCTGGTTTGTGGGTCTCATGGGGGCTACTCAAAGTTTAGACCAGATTTGGGTCCATGGGATTGAGTGCATGATCAGACCATGGGTGTACATGGGTTTGGGTGATTGCATTTGGACTGGGTTAGCTCACGAAGTTTTTTACAGGTTAGGGTTTCGGTCCATGTACAGGTATAAATATACATGTATATTGTAAACCCTAGTAGTAAGAAAGAGAGAGCCATTTTCTCCCACATCTCTTTCCTCTCTTTGGTTTCTTCACACGCCAAGGTGCCTTAGGGGGCACGCCTCCAAGCTTGGAGGAAGGAGGCGCGCTTCAATCTTTCTTCAGCCTCAACAACGTCAAGGAATCTTGCACATCAATTGGTATCAAAGTGATACCGGATTATTACAATTGGTATCATAGCCATTTTGATGAGGTGTGAAGATCAAGATTCAGCATAGGTACGAGATTTAGATTCCATGGAAGAACAAAAAAAAATTTTGTTTTGGAGGCTGGCAAGGCCTTCCTCCTTTCTTCCTCCCGATTGGCGGCGGCTGGCGATTGGCCGTCGGTCTCAGTCTTGGAGGCCAGTTCCGACAATCTAGTGGCCAATCGCGGGCGTGCGGTGGAGTTTCTGCGGGCGGCAGTGGTGCTCGCAGGCAGGTTGTCGAGATCCGGAGGGGGCAGGCGGTCTTCTCCTTTGGGAAACATGGCAGACGGTGGCAGCGTCATCTCAGGCGGTGGCGCACGTGCGAGCAGCAACGAGCAACCAACGATGGTGGCTGGAGGAACGCGGTAGGAGGCGCGCATGCAGTGGGAACCGACCGAAGAGACGAAGGAGCAGGGGAGATCGAGTCATGATCTCCCCCTTTCGAGTGCCACCAGCATCGATGCCACTGATTGGGATGCGGTGGTCGTGCAAGGGCTCTATCTCCAACGCTGTGGCCTAGATCCGGCGAAGTGGAGTAGCGACGGGGTCCGATGGCGGTCATGACAGCAGGTGTTCTCCATTTTTGTTTTTGGACGGGACGAAGCCTGGATCCGTCGATGGCAGGCTGCGAACAGCGACGGTGACGTGCCACAGTGGCGGGATCCAGCGCGTGGAGCATGGATCCGACATGGAGAAGCCTAGATTCGACGATGGCAGGCCGCGAACAGTAGCAGTGAGGAGCCGCAGCGTCGATCCGACGGTGGTGGTGCTCGGATCCGGCAGTCGCATGGGTAAGAGATGGTCGGCGGCGATCATGGAGGCAGCAGGCGGTCCGGCCAGTTCTATTTATAGGATGGAACGAAGGAGAAGCCGAGAAGGGTTTGGGATGTTCCAAGAAAAAAAAATCAAAAGTGCTTAGGAGAGTTTTTATTTTTGATTTTCTCTATTGTTCATGTTGTTCTCCTGGATGCAGCTTTGGGTGCTGGTGATTGTGTTTGGCGTTAGAGGAGAGATCACTCAAGGGCTCAGGGTCGAGGTGGAGCTGAAGAAGCAACTATTCAGTCTGGTGGAAGGCTGTGAAAAGTAGTTGGAGTATATTCAACGGTGTGACCGGTTGGAGCCTTGAGGATGATGGAGATGGATGATCCATGGAGGTCCAGCGGGTTGGGATTGGACGGCTGTAGAGCGATACAGAAATCAGACAGGGAGTGCTGCAGTAGCGCTACCCTGGAGGCACAAGAGCTGAGAGAGGCTCGGCGGTGCAGCAGTCGAGGAGAGTATCTCAGTAGAGAGTGTCAGGGGCTTTTCAGGAAGATCGGAAGCAGGTCTCAAGAAAAGCCAAGGGATCTCAGGGATTGCCAGGAGGTCTCAGACAGTCGGAAGTATCTTGAATTAGGTTTCTTCTGTAGGAGCACCAGGGAGAGTCACGGTTCAGGTGGAGGATGATTTGCATATAGCAAGAGAGGATCTAGATACCTATGAGGAGGCGGTGTCGAGACGAGGCAGGAAGCACTGAAGTGCTGCAGTAGTACTTTTCTGAAGATCCGGGATTGAGAAAGGCTTGACGGTGCAGCAGTCGAGGGAGGTATCTTAGCAGAGAGTGTCAGGAGACATCTCAGGGAGAGCTAGGGAGTTTTAGGAGCCTCGGGATGAGATAGGTGGGTCTGAGCCTAGGATAGGATTTGAGCTGTAGTTCCTCCGGGTGCAACTGAAGCAATGGTTGGTGCAGAGGCAGAAGAGAAGTGTTAGGATGAAATTTTTTAGGATTCAGTCGCTGGATTCAGAGAAGTTGAATGAGCTGCTATATGTTTCGGAGGTGCTCGCGGGTTGCGGAGGTATCCGAGACAGCTTCGGAGGGATCTGCAGAGTGTGGAGAGTCAGGAGGAGCATCGACGGTGTATGAGGTGCAGCAGCAGGCTCAGTAGTGCAGCATTGGATGGTTGGCCTCGGGTGACTCGGTGATAGAGTCAGATTTTTCTGCGACATCAGATGAATTTCGAATTAGGTAGAGCTCTAGAGTGGTGGCTTCATAGGTAGAGCTCCAGAGAGGTGGCTTTATAGGTGGAGCTCCGAAGTGGTGGCTTCATAGGTGGAGAAAAAGTTTGACATGAGTTCAGAGTGGAGGGGTGCAGGAGGATCAATATCCTAGCACCAGCGTCGGTGATGCACAGTTACAGGTGAAGCGGCACGTGCAGGTGGACAGGCTAGTTTTGAGGAGATCGTGTCAGATGGTACAACATGTGCTGGTGCAGGAATGCTAGAGGTTCTCTAAGAAAGTCCAGGGAAGGTGATGTAGGTGCTAAGTAGAAAGGATCCTACAATCCAGGATGGTGCTGACTTCAGCTGTGAAGATGGTCATCCCAGAGGTCTCCAAGGGTGCATAGCAGCTGAAGAAGATTGGCAAAGACGTTAGAGTTTACACAGTGGCTGTCTGGGTGCGCTACGAAGCACAGATTGGTGTTGCAGCCATAGGATCAGAGTAGGAGGACATTAGTTCGAGGTAAGGAGTGCGGTAGAGCATGAGTCTCAGAAGCTGTGGAGCATAGGTTAGTGTTGCAGCTTGGAAGGCGAGGTGGCTTCGACGAGACGGTGTCAGCTCTGGAGGCAACAAGATGGTGCAAATGGTTTACGCAAGGTTTGCCAAGGCTTGGGGGCACCAAGACGGAGATTGTTAGGATTAGTGGTGCTTCCAAGTCTTGGAAGGCCATTGGAGGAGTCAGAGTGTTGGCTTCGGAAGACTAGGATAGATGTCGTCTTAGAGCTAGGATCAGTTTGGTCCTAGGATAGAGGTTCAGCCCTCCACGGTCATAAGTCCCTGGTTTGTGGGTCTCATGGGGGCTACTCAGAGTTTGGATCAGGTTTAAGTTCATGGGATTGAGTGCATGATCAAACCATGGGTGTACATGGATTTGGATGAGTGCATTCGGGCTAGGTTAGTCCAGAGAGTTTTTTACAGGTTAGAATTTCGATCCATGTATAGGTATATATATACATGTATATTGTAAATCCTAATAGTAAGAAAAAGAGAGCCGTTTTCTCCCACATCTCTTTCCTCTCTCTGGTTTCTTCACACGCCAAGGTGCCCTAGGGGATGCATCTCCAAGTTTGGAGGAAGGAGGCGCGTCCCAATCTTCCTTCAGCCTCAACAACGTCAAAAAATCCTGCACGTCAATTCGTATCAGAGCGATACCGTATTATTACAAGATCTTCAGCATAAGCAAGACAGAAAAATCTCAAGCAAAGCTTGGCAAAGCAGACATATGAATATCCAATCATTGGAAACAAGCAGCAATTTAAGTGGCCACAATGAATTAAATTAGTAGAACATCATACGGAGTTTAATTGGAAGATGAAATCAGGCAATGGTGGAAATAAGCTAGGCAATGTCTATAAATTGCAGGCAGAGGAGGAAATAAGCTAGCAATATGTAGGAATGTCTATAAATTGCATAACTTATCGGTCACCGAAGACCCAACCAGTTAGCCGAATGAAACAGGGAAGAAGAGCTCTATGATGCAAGGGTTAATGGTACGGGACAAATAAGAAGGTTAGTGGTACAAGACAAATGCTGGTGCAGGCAAGGCTTGCAGGTTCTGAGGTAATGGTACAACACAAACAAGAAGGTTCAGAACCCAAGACTGATCATGCTAATTGAATGAATTAGTTTGATGGCTCTTAAAATTTGAACAAATCATCATAAATCAACAATGGGGGTAGCAGGATGATGATGCTTCTACCATACGGGTAGATAACAAGTGCTGTCAGAAAACATCAATGTAGAGACCATATATTGTGATTGCTGGGTAGCTAAAAGTTTATGTCATAAAACCTAGAAGAAGCATTTTCTTTCTTTACACCCATTATGTTAATATTTTTTTCTTAAATAAATAAAAAAAATATTCTATAGGCCACCTCCTGCACTATAGAAGTGACATGAAGCATATCTCTCCTTGAAGCTAACTCACACCAAGTCATTTTTATGCTGTTCGATCGTGATCAGCCAAACCTTATACATGCAAAATATTCCATAGTCTAAGGAATCTCAAGGCTTTTTTTTATGAGAACATGAGGGATGATCAACCCCAATGTCATTCAATGCTGTTATCACTTTTGTCAAAATGTTAGTCCAACTACGTGCGGCACCAAATTTACTAGGTTTTTTGTGGATAATCTGGATGACGAGGTGAAGTATTAGTGTATTTCTCTTTAAATATCTCTCATTTGAACCGTACTAAGTTGCTACCAGATAGCTTTCTTCAAGTTAAGATACTCTATTAGTTTCTTCTTCAAGATAAGATACTCTAGAGTGCAATATTTGAACGGCATAAATGGAACATATGGAGCTTTCCTGTCGCTTTGTTCTGCAGTAGTATTCAACATGAAATCAAGATTATCCCTGTCTTGGAATTTGAATTGGAAAGCGCACAGGAGAATGTAGTCATATTGGGGAAGGAAATTGATAAGAAAAGCGCTGCTTGTTTGTGTGGTTTTGTCATGGAGAACAGCTTAAATTTTTGACTTGGTCTAAAATCTAGAAGCAAGAAAGAATCCTGTGTGTGTCACAGAACCAATGGCGTGCCATTTTTTTTTTTTTTTTTTTTTTGTTGGGGGGGGGGGGGTGGGGGGTGGGGGGGGTTGTAATTAGGTGTACATTTAATTAAAAGAGAGCATCTAAAAGCAGTTTTATATATGTTTCTTTATCTAATGCCATTGAACTACCAAATGAAAGCATCATGTGCATGCACATACCAGCAATGCTATTCAATATCGAACCAGGTTCCTAGGTTGGCTGGATAAAAGAGAGCAGAATCTAATGTGAATCTATTCCTAGAACGAAATCTTTCAATGTTGAACCATGGGTGCATTCCAGGCTTTTCCTATTTCTTGTTTTCTCATGGCTGTAACCTTTGGAACAATTCTTTGGAATTGCTGCTTGACGAAAGCTTAGAATGTTACTTGAATGATAAACAAAAAGTTTCCAACCCGACTGAATTATACGCTGCCCAATCTCGTGGGAGCAAGTGGATGGGTGATCTGATTGAGTCCATTTTATCTGTGAATTTTCCTAATCAATCACTGGTGATGTTGTTGGATCAGACTAAACTAGACCAAATATACTGGGCCGTATCCTGCCTCATGCTGCTTCTGATTGGAGCCAATTCCTTATTAATTTCGTGTTCCATGTTTCGGCAGGGGTGCAAATGATCCGTTTGTGAGCAGCTCGGTTTAAGTTCAAAGGCATTTTAGAGCTTGGCTCATGAATGAGCGGAGGTGGAGCAGCTATGGTGTTCGAATATAGCCACAAAGCTTGGCTCTAATCACCTAAAATTTGGCTCCATCTTAGTCGAGCTGTATGGAGCTATGCTTCAGTAGATTACGCTGTGCTCTTGTTGGGTTCAAACTAAGGTGGAGCAGCGTGTTTAGATGCCCCCGATCATTTGCGCCCTTAGATAACTTTAAGATCCCATTTGGTTTACTGGAAGAACTTTTTTTTTAAAAAAATAATTTTTTAAAAAGTTACGTAAAATTTTGATATGTTTGATTGATCATGAAAATGTAACTTATTGAAGAGTGGCTTATGTTTGGTTGAGCATCCATTTTTCTAGAAAGATTGTGTAAAATATCCATTATACCCTTAATAGATATAAAACCATACATTTTTACTTCTAAACTTTATATAAATAATAATATTATATATTAATATAAAAATAACATAAATTTATTATAATATAATATTATTTCATAATAATTTATAATATTAATATAATACTAATATATATTATATTATGTGAATATAATATTAATATTTTAATATAATAAATTTATTAATATCTTTAAAATATAATATTATCTTAATATAAATACTATTTTCATATTAATAAAAATATTATATTAGTATAAATATTATAATATAATAAATATTATAATATTAATATTAATATTTATATTTATATAAATATTAGATAATATTAATATAATATTATATTATTATTATTTAATATTTTATTCTAATAATTCATGATATTTTACAAAATCTTAGTCATAGATCTTAAAAGGATATTTTGAAAAATAAAAAAGTATTACCACTTTTCATCTTGGAAAGTATCAAAATTCATATTTTTCATAGGTTTTCATTTTTCATGAAATATCCCACATTCTTCAGAGCTTTTCACTTTTCGTAAAATATGGAAAGCGACTTTTTAGGAAAAGAATTTTTTCATTCTCTCTTTCCTTAAAACTTCAACCAAACAAAAGGCTTTCTTTTTATTTTTCAAGAATTATCTCTTCCTCTCTCTACTTTTTGTGGACCAAACGAGTCTAAAGAGATGGTTTCCAAGAATCCACCATCTTACTACTTATTTTCTTTTGAAAAAATTATTATAGATTATATGCCAACCACAAAAACTGAATTTAAAAAACTTTATTGGGAAAATTATATATTATGCACTCTCCCCACAACTTTACCCGAGTTTCAGGTAAGCCCCCCAAGTTCAAAGATTTTTAATTCGAACCTGAAGTTTTTATTTTTTTATTTGTTATTTTATTTGTATTTTTATTTTTTTTGATGAAAAGGTAAGAACAGATGGCCACCCAGTTTTTATTAACACAAAGAATTCACAGTGAGGCAAGAGTAGAACAAATGATTAAGAGTTGCACAACCTCCTTTAAGAAAAAAGAGATAGGTTGAGGCAGAGGGAAGCCTCGAGAAGAACAAATAGGACTGGATCTTAGAATACAGTATCAAAGAGAACCGATAAATTCCTCTTTGTTTCCATGCCCACCTAGAGGTAGAGCCAAGGAGAAGTTAAGCATTTGAAACCAGCTTGCCCTGAGGGAGAGAGTCAGAGTTCAGAACAACAGCTTGGTGAGTCGGAGAGCCAAGCAAACTCATCAAAAGTTGTAGATGATGAACTTTTTGTTTTCCAAACATGGATGCTGCCAACTCTCGAAGGTGAATTAGATTTTCTGCAAAGTCACGAAGATGGAACACCTCTTCTTGAGGAACAATCTTGCATTCCTTTCTTTCCAGATTTTCCGGCACACCACGGTGGACAATTGGTCACCTCCATCCAGTCCATAGATCAATTAGATTGACCAGCCACTTCAACTTCAACGGTGTTCTTAAGGCAAACTATATGCTTTTAAAAAATGGAGCATCTAACAAATAAATGATTGGTAGATTCAGTCCGAGCTCCCTAGAATATATAAACTGAATTCACATGCTTTCCTTTCTTGGCGAGCAACTTCTCAGCGTTCAGTTTGTTCTTCAAGGCCAATCAAAGACTTTGACCTTTTCAAGAGTTAAAATTATCGCTTTTCAAATAGATTTATGAAAGAAAAATACTTTCTACACCGCGGACGGACGGTGTAGCTCCGCAGACACCACCTGCGATGATTGATGAGGATAAGGACGAGGGCTACCCCATAAAAAAAATATTTTTCTTTTCTCATTCAGGCCGCACACTCGCTAATCACCGTGGACGGTGTCTCGACCATCTGTGGTGTAGAAAGTATTTTATTTGTAAAGTGGACATTTCAAACTGCTATTATTGATGAACTTGTAGGAGGAATCAACTGTGAAAGAGCCCAAAAGGAGAAAGCTTCCTCATCGGCACATCCAACAACGGTGGGATGGATGAGGGCAAGAAGATCCAAGAGGCCAGCCAGCTGATCCATCTCACCCTGTGCAAGAGGGCCATGAAGATGAATCTTTCAAGAGTGAGAGCGCCAACGTCCACGGTGAGCTCACTAGCATGTTCTGATTTAAAGCAAAGCATAGAGATCTGGTACCAATCCAAGAATCCTCTCAAAAGCAGACATTTTCGCCATTACCAAGTCCAAAGGCAACAGTTTCAAAAGCTCCACCCTATCTGCAAATATTCTAAAGTTGCACTTTTAATATCATACGATTCTTCTATCCATCTATATTATCAAGGGAAAATGCATTTAAACTGAGGCATTCGGAATTGGGCTACTACTAAAGTAGTCCTCAAGGAGGATCCTAGGGCCGCAACTCATATCCTCAGTTAGCGCAGTACAAGAAGCCTTGCTATCAACAAGGGGGTTCCTCCATCAAGACTGCAGTGTTTGTAAGCCGGGTACATGCCAATGGACTTCGTGAAGGATCGGTGGATCCACCACAATAGAGATCCTTCATGTACTGCCTTGAGATGCAGCAACCGCCCGACCCAATGATAGAGGACCCTGGAGGCACAAATAATATTGAAAAGATCCCAATTATGGGGAGCTCACATTTCTGCATTCAAAGAAGGTCCTGCAGAAGCTTATACGAGAAGGGCAAAATCTTTCTAATCTTTAACTTAAGCGGTTGTTTTCCAAAAAAAAATATAAAGAAGTGCGACCATAGAACCTAAGCAAGGGAAGCCCAGACACAGAACACACACAAAAAAAAGAGAGGAAAAATACACAACTCCTGGGGCTCACCCTCAAACAAAATTGTCATGAAGCACCATCCGACCTAGCTTGCAGTCAACACATTCGAAACATTAAAAAACTATGTAGCTTTATACTAGCACCCAGTAATATGAGCAAAGCAACAAGGTATCCAAAATAGTCCACTAAAAACTTAACCATCTGATCATTCTCAACTCTCTTCCAAGAACAGACATGCAAAATCAGAATATGACAAGGATTCAATTGTTGCAGAGCTGCTGTCTGTGAAGAAATTCAGAGTTGAAGCAAGATTACAAGCTTGGCTCTCTTCCTATCGTGCTAAATGAGAAATGGCAGGGAATCAAGCATGGGACTAATAAAGTTGTGGTTATCAGGCAAAGATGTACAATGTCTTGCAACAAAAAAGAAAAAGATGTACAATATCTGGCTTTGTTAGGATTGAGGTCAGTTTTCTTTATGAGCCATATCTACATGCTTTTCGATGTTCAGATGTTGGAGTCATAGGGACATGTTAACATCTTCCTTTCTCTTTAAAACTTTTAGTTTTAAGAGACACAAATTCTAATGGCTTTTCAATTAATGAATAGAAAGTTTTCCTTACCTCCTTTTGCTTCTTGCTTGAAGCCTTCACTCAAAATGAAGATTCTGACAAGGTGTTTATGTTCCAGGCCTCAATTCTAGCCCGTGGGGCTTCACATTGTGGTGTGTTCTACTCTAGATGCCTTCACAAAGTTGCATTGATAAATTCTTGCAGTCATGATAATATCACCAGTTGGTTTCATTCTGTTTATTGTTTGCCTTACGTATTTGAATCTAGAATATAATTCTATCCTTCAGTTTGCCCCTCATATAATAGTTAATGATGAGGGTAAGAAGGATGTTAGCTTTGCCGCTTCATGGGCGGCGTCAATGACAGTGATGAACGATGATGACAACATTGATAGAAACGTTGTTTGTTGTAGCTTTGCTGTTCAGTATTGATCAATGTTAGCTAATGCCTTGTCAGAGCTGCTAAACTATTTAGCCAACTCCTTGGTAGAGTATAAGGCTGGGGTGGTTGCTGTTTATTTGGTCTGGCTTATCTCGCATGCTAGAAATATGAGAGTGTTTCAACTGTAGCAATCAACCCCTTCTACTCTGGTCAGATGCTATTTGAATTTCTTGCCACGTATGTTTTATTCTCCTTCTATTCTTCATTCAGCAGCTTCTGATGCTCCATCAAAGTTCTGGGGTAAGCATTTGTTTCGTTGTCAGCAAACTTCAACTCCGATATCTATCTCCTGGCTACCGCCCTCGTTTGGAGTTCTACTGGTGAATTTTGATGAGTCAGGGATGGCCAAGCTAAAGCCAGCTTTATAATTAGAGACTACCAAGATGTTTTAATCGTTATAGGTGGGAAGAAGATGCCCTATTGTGCCGTTCCTTTTGTAGAGCTTATAGGTGCATGGTGGAGCTTTGATTGGATTCAAACTAAGATGGAGCAGTCTGTTTAGATGACTCTACTCATTTGCACCCTTTAGCAACTTTAAGAGGTGGTTTCCAAGAATCTTCCATCTTACTTGTCACTTTCTTCTGAAAAACTGCAATAGATTATACACCAATCCTTGATCACAGAAACCAGACTCGAAAAAATTTACTGGAAAAATTATATGCCGAAGTTTTTTTTTTTCTTTGATGAACAAGGAAGCAAAGATTGCCACCCAGATTTTTTTAAAACCAGAAGAATTTGTAGTGAGGAAAGAGTATAGCACATGTCGAAGAGTTACACAACTCCCTCCTTACAAAAGGAGATGGGTTGATGCAAAGGGAAGCCTCAGAAAAACAAACAGATAAAAAATAGGAGTGGATCTCAGAATACAGAATCAAGGAGAACCAATAAATTCCTCTTTGTTTCCATGCCAGCCTGCAACCAGAGCCAAAAGAAGATAAGCATTTGAAACACGCATTCCTCGAGGGAGAGAAGCAGAGTTCAAAGAAACATCTCGGTGAGTTGGATTCTGAGACAGAGGAAAGTGAACTCCAAAGCTAGAGATGATGAACCTTCGGTTTTTCTGATCATGCATACTGCCAACCCTTGAAGGCGAACTAGATTTTCTACAGAATCGCAAAGATGGAACACCTTTTCTTGAGGAATAACCTTGCATTACTTTCTTTCCAGAATTTCCAGCAATCACCAGCCCTTCTAGTTAGAGCTTGTTTGTCTTTCCTCCTCCATCTAGTCCATAGATCAATTAGATTGGCCCCCCAGTTCTTCAACTTCAACCATGTTCTTAAGGCAGAGACCATTTCCTTTTCAAAAAGGAGCATCTAACAAAGGACTGGCAAATTCAGTCCGAGCTCCATAGAGTACCCTATCTGAATTCATATGCCACCATTTCTTACCAAGCACCTCTCGGGCATGCAGTTTGTTCTTCAAGGCCAGCCAAAGACTTCGACTTTTTTACGGCTTTCCAAATAGATTTGTAAAATGGACATCCCAGACTACTGCCATTGTCGAAGAACTTATAGAAGGAATCAATCATGAAGGATCTCAGCAGAGAGCTTCCACATCGGTACATCTAACGGTCGAGAGGGATGGACAAGGGCAAGAAAATCCAAGAGGCCAGCCAGCCAATCCATCTTGCCATGTGGAAAGGGGCTGCGAATTTGAATCTTCAAAGAGAGAGATCACCAACTTCACTGTGAGCTCACTGGCATATTCTGCTTTAAAGCTAAGGCATAAATATCCTCAAAGATATAGCAAAAAGGAATGGAACCAATCCAAGAATCCTGTTAAAGGTAGACATTTTCGCCATTACCAAGTCTAAAGGCAACATAATTCCAAAAGGCTCCGTTGTGTCCGCAAATATCCTAAAGTTGCACTTTAAATGTTGTGCCATCCTTCCATCTATGTATATTAAAGACTTCCATCACAATTGGAATGGAAATCTGGCCATATCCTTGGATATATTTGGTTTGTGACCATAGTAAGAATGAGATTTGAATAATATGGGAGAGTATGGATTGAGTTTTGGAGGAATTGGCGCATGTATTCTCATTTATCCAAAAATCAAAATGAGACTCCTCCCAACTAAATGGTTGGAATGAGAGTCATTCATTCTTATTCCCATTCCAAAGTCTAACTCCCTCCAACCAAACATGCCATAAGCATGTGTTAAGGAATTACATTATATGAACATATTTTAGGAATAAAAATCATTTTTTAAAGTTAAGGATGGCTCAGAGTCTCAATCATATCAAATCCCCATTCTTCTCCTTCTTCTCTATCTCATCTTATTGCTACTACACTAAACTGTCACCTCCCACCATTGCCACCACCTCATCAACGATAGAATATAGACTAGAATATTTGGAATTGGGCTACTACAAGTAGTCCTCAAAGAGGAACCTAGGGCTGCAACTTACATCCTCAAAGAGCACAATATAAGAGGCTTTTGTTATCAAATAGGGTTTGCTCCATCAAGATCGTGGTGTCTTTAAGCCGAGTCGATGTTGATGGATTTTATGAGGATGGATGGATCGACCATAGTAAGAATCCTCCATGTGCTGCCTGCAAACCACCACGACCCTAATTATGGCATACTTCTTAGTCTCCTCGACACCCGCACCCTCTAAATGTCGCACCTGCCCTAGAATCCAATGATGAAGGACCCTGGAGGCACAAAGAAGACTGAAGAGATCCGCTTTATGGTGAGCTTATATTTTCTGCATTCAGAGAAGATGCTGGAGAAGTCAAGAGAAGAGCATGATATTTCTAATCTTTAACTTGAAAGGCATAATAAGATTTAAAAAAATATAGAAAATGATGACACTAGTAGCAATCAATCTATTCAAGTATGAAATGATAAGTATAATTGCAATCCTGTAGCCCTAAAGGGTCTATACTGAACTGGACTAGATCTATTTAACCAGCCCAAAAGCGTAGTCTACCTAAATTAGGGAAAAAAATAAACAACGTACATGCCGTGCATGTGCTAGATGAGAGATGGACTCCCAATGGGAGTTCTCTTTTTCTGATTTTTTTTGTTTGAGTCCAATATCCATTAAAAATCTGGGCTGGAAGAACCTTGAAGACCTTAATTCCTTATATATTTAAACTAATATGGGATTCTGCCAATCACCATCGCAAGTCTTTAGCCCTCAGAGCCCATCCTAATATTATTCTTCCTTATTTTATCTCAAACACAATCTGCCTCCATCACTATATTCGTTGGAATCACCATGTGAAGGTGTTGATCCTCTAAGCTTTTAATTGATCATTCTCCATATCTTTTGAAGTCTTGAAATCATGAATTCGCCTAATTTGGTTGGAATCTTGGATGCCCTATTTTGGTGATTGATTTTCTAGTTTCATCTCCTTTTCTTAGTTGATTTTTTTTGTTTTTCCAGTCGACCACCACCAGTGGTGGTAGCCACTTGAGGCACCCATGGATGCCATGGGCTATGGCTTCCATTCACCACCATAATTCAGCATCAAATCTTTTTCTTTTTCATTTGGGATTCAACTCGATCCCTTGTTTCTCAAGTTTTCTTTCACTGGATATGCATCGCCATCGGTCATTCCTCGTTCAACTATGATCGGATAGTTGGCTATGCCTCCATGCGTCATTGACCATGGCCACTATTAGGCTCGTGAGAGTCCTTCCTCTTTTCTTTGTTCTTAAGAGTGGTGGAGCAAGCTCTCCAATTTTGTTTAGGAAACCAAAGAAGAAGAAAATAAAAAGAAGAAGAAGAAGAAGAAGAAAATCATTTCTCTCTCTAGCCTCTTCTCCTCTCTATTCTTTCTTTGTATGATGTTTGGTGGACCCCAAAGGGTTTCTATCCCTATGACTTCGATTCATTCTAGTAAGCAGTTTTGAACTATCATAGTAGCCACACAATGTGTTGGTCCTTGTCGACCTTCATCGAACACCATTAGATTTTATAGCTATCGATTTCTATTGAATTATATATACTCTAGCTAGACCTTTAATAAGATGTAGTTGCTTTGATTGGATCAACTCATGCAATCGAGCATTACTGCTTAGCACTATTTCATCCTCTTAATTTCTCTCTTCTTCTCCATCATTCTCTCTTTACTTGATCTATGAACCTAATAAAGGGTCCCAAGCCTTGTTGGTTTGAATTTCAAGCTGATCTTAGTAGAGAAACTTTGAACCACCTTATTGGTCAAATAGCATGTCTACATAATTTGAGCATTTATCAAGATCAAGTTTTTATTGATCTCTATTGAGTCTTTATATCTTAAATAATCCTGATGAGATAAAGTTACTTGATTGAATTGACCCCTAACCATGAAAAACTATATCGACCTTCACTTTGGCTCTTATCAGACACCACTAGATTTGATTGCCCTCAATCACTATGGAGCTAGTAGTACTTAGTTTGATCTTGATTGGATGAAGTTATCATGAGTTGGTTGATCTTGATCATTGGATGTGACTACTCATCAATTCTATCTTTTTATAGTTATCTGTATTCTTTTTAATTATTAGACTTGATTCTGCATAGGAGTACAATCATCTTGATAAGAAAATATTCAGTGGTGGGATACTTAATATGATCTATTAATTTAAAAAAAAATAAAATTATTTGGATTTATCATAGTACTTATAAAATAAGTAATATTTTACTTTTTTCTTGATTTATTGATAAATATAAAATTATTATATTAATAAATTTTGAATCATATTATTCATGATGTATAAAATAAAGATGTTTGATTATTGAATATATTTTACTTTTGAAACTTTATGATGATATATGATCATAGATATTGATATAGTTTAATTTGATTTCGATACCTCATAATTATATATATTTTTATCAAATTATAAAATCAGCCATAATGATTTGAATTCTTAGTCTGACTATGTTGAGAACCCCAATGATAGTTAATACGTTGATACTTGATTAATTTTAAAGATTTATATTGCAAGAAGATATACCACATACCATTAGTAGATATGCGATCCTAAAGGATTTTGTAGATGGAAGATGATGGCAACACACTATAAGAAGATATGTGATATCATGATCCTGCTACAAAAAAATATGGTCATAGACCTTGACAAGAATAATTTGATGTTTTGAAAGATATTGAATTCATAAATAAAATTTGAATTTAAAGAAAGATTAAATTTAGCATACATAATATTTGATAATGCTACATATTAGGATTTGATTTCAAACTAATGAATTTTATATGCTTCTTTACTATAAATGATCATTAATTTATTATCTAATTAAACTATTCATTGCTTACTGGGTTATCTAACTTATTATTCTATATCTTATAATTTTTATAGATCTTAAAAACTAAGATGATATGGGGAAATATTTCAAAAGAGAGATTAGAAGTTGAATTTTGATATCTTTATTTTAGATTGAAAATTTATTGAAATTTTGAAAATAAGATTTTTTGACTTAATTATTAATTATTTATTTTATTATTTGCTTTATAATATCATGATGAGATAACTTGCATGCTTATGAAGAAAGTTTCTTATGGGTATGTGGTTGTTGCCATTACTCTTGGCTTGTAATCTTATGTTAAGGGTGTGACAATAATATAATAAGGCCTAAGCAAGAAAAGTTTGAACAAATATATATATATATATATATATATATATATATATATATATATATATATATATATATATATATATATATATATATATATATATATATATATATAAAATTCATGGGGCTCAGCCTCAAGAAATATTACTGTAAAGCACCATCCAACCTAGCTTACTTTCAATACATTAAAAGCATTAATAACCTATATAGGTTTATCATAGCACTTAGTAATATGAGCAAAGCAACAAGGTATTCAAAATATTTCCTAAAAAAAAAACAAGGTATTCAAAATAGTCCACTAAAAACTTCTTTGTGTTCGATCATTCTTAACTTTCTTTAGAGAGCAGACATGCAAATGAGAAGATGAAAAGGATTCAATTGCTGTTAGTTGTTACAAAGCTTCTAACTGTGGAGGAATTCAAAGTTGAAGTAGAGATTACAAGCTTAGCTCTCTTCCTATTGTGCAAAATGAGAAATAGCAAGGGCCCAAGTATGGTACTAACAAGGTTGTGACTATTAGGTAAAAATGTACTAGTGGGAGACCCAACAGCAAGGTAAACAAGTGGGAGCTCCAAGATATATTTTTCTTTGAATGAATTGGACAATGAAGAGGGCGAGACCCCACCAGAGTGACTGGACTAGGAGAAACCCTAGCTCCTAATGAGCGCCATGGCAACCCGAGTTTGTGCTTCATTAGAAAAACATTTTGTCTGAGAATCAACAAATGATACTCACTACCCAGCTCATAGCTACTATTGTGAAGCAACCTACCCTCCCAAGGTCTTCATCCATGCAAAAAGATCTTTTCAGCAAACCCTTGTTGGGGTAAATCCCTCAATTGTGGAATACGAGTTACCCATCCAAGATCACAACAACGATCAAAAGAGGATGTTGATACTACATGAGAAAAAGAAGAAAAAAAACTACAAACAAATATAATAAAAAATACATAGATTGGCCTTAAGCCTACCTCCATAGAACGTGCAAATTTTACTATGAACAATAAAATTAAATAAATATAAGATGAACTTATCACTCAATTTAAGAAATTTTAAAATCCTTATAAAAGCTCTTTGAAATCTCTCAGCACTACTAGAACGTCACCAGCTCTCCGATACAATAAATAACTCATCAATCGGAGTTTTATACACTCCAAAAATCTCAAAACAATGTTTTAGTAGAAAATCCAATCCAAATCAAATCCAAGAACCCTTTTTGGCCATTTGATCATGACCGACTCACTTCAAAGCCATCCGATCATGCAAAACACATTCAGATCACATCTAGATCATGCCCGAGCCATCTGATCTCGACCAGCTCACTCCTAAGGCATTGAATCGCAATCGATCCACCGAATAATCCATGAGTCATGCGAAACTACTAGGAATGATTGCCGGTCCATTATAGACTGTGCAAAATTGGATGGAAAATGCTGTCGATCCACAACTCCCGCATGGACCGCAGGCCTCGCATGTCTGGGTTGGCCCACGCTATTAGATCGGGCCCGCACCATTGCCAGCCTACACTGGCCCATGGGCCATACCACCTACATTGACACTTTCTCGTACATATCTTTTTTGTCTGAATTTCATTTGGGTTATTTTTAGACTCATTGGATTTCATTCATCATCCTAGACCTTGTTTTGACTTATTATGGATCGAATTTTAAGATATTTTTCTCATCAATCTTCAACTTAACTTGATATTTGGTCTTCATCTATCTTTGAGAGCCTGTGATCCATCTCTTTCCCACATACTAGGATACGACTGCTGTCTCATAGATGGACAAATATGAGAGTCGAGCCAAGCCGCTCGATCCTATCTCCATCATGGACTATGTTCACTCTAACCAAAGATCTGCTCGGAGAAGTCTTCTATGGCAATAAAAATTTTACTCTATGACGTCGCCTCTCATTCTCTCGAGTCTCTCATCTCATGTCCGATCTACCTCCATCTGGAGCTCTAACTTGCACTGGGCTCTCTCTAGCTCCTGAAGCTCCAACTTGCACTGGGCTTTCAGCCAGATAGTAATATCCTCTCATTCTTTTCTTCCATCAAAATAATTGTATCACTATGCATGACCTTCAGGATTTCATCACGAGCTATCCATCTATAGCCGTTTGAATCTAGTCTGCTAAGTAAGATAAGATTCCGTCTGAAATTGAATATGTATCGGACCTCTCCCAATCTTCTCACTATACCATCATGTATCCTCTAGTTGACCATCTTGATAACTCTAATTGCATAGCTCAATCCATCCGATAGATGAATAGCACCCTCACTACTCTTCAGAAAGTCAAACAGTTTCTCTCTACAATAAATATAATAAGTGCATGTAGAATCTAAAATTCACTACTAAAAAAAAATAGATACCTCATCAGATATTAACAGGATATTATTCTCTCACTCGTTACTGACCGTTGCTACAATTATCCTGATCCAATCTTTAAGTTGAGGGCAATCTCTAATATAATATCCCAACTCATCATATAAGTAGCACCTAATCTTGCTAGGATTCCTCATCTTAGACCTGGATCATCCTCCTCGCGATTCTCTGTCGCTCCATCTGCTGCCACTTGTTTCTCCAAAATCCATCAAAGTTGAGCTTCCACTATTTAAGCTAGAAGTTGGGTTCTTCCTCCCGAGAACCTTATTCTAGAAAATCACCACAGTAATCTCATCCATCTTGATGATGCTCTTCCCCACTAGAAGAGCAGTCATCAAAAATTCATACAAAGAAAGAAGCAACCTAGCAAGACCAACACTCTGATCCTCTTCTCAACCTTCTTATCTATATTGAGAAGATCGATGAAAATTTTTTAGAAGTGGCAGAGATGCTCCTGCATGCTCTATCCCTCATCCATTCATAATTGGTAGAACTACCTTTAGAGGAAGAAAGTGTTAGTGAGGGACTTGGCCATGTACAACTCCTTGAACTTCAACCACAGTGCCATCAAAAAAATCTCACCAAGTATATGAATCACCATCTTATCCGTCAGATACATGCAGATGATACTCACTACCTATATTTATAGCCGCTTTTAGGTCCTCTTCTTTATGGTGATTGATTTCTTTTCATTCAAGAAAGAATCGATCAATCTATGTTAGATGAGCACATTCTTCATCTTTGCTTGCTATAAGAAAATTTATTCTTTTCATCAAATTGGTGGATCTCCATCTTGATTATGCTTGTCTTCTCCATCTTCTAATCTTAATCAATACTATCTATGTCTAGATTGCCTGATACTGCTTGACCATGATAACCAAGCTCTGATACCACTTGTTGGAATAGATCCCTCAATATAGAATATGTATCATCCGCCCAAGATCACAACAACGATCAAAAGAGAATGTTGATACCATATGAGAAAAGGAAGAAGAAATGACCATAAACAAACACAATAAAAAATACATGAATTGACCTCCATAGGACATGCAAACTTTACTATGAGAGCAACAAAATTAAATAAATATAAGAAAAACTTATCACTCAATCCTTGTATAAGAGTCTCTCAATAAGAAGCCCCAAAGTCCTTACAAAAGCTCTTTAAAATCTCTCAAGAAGCCTCTCAGTACCATCAGAATATTACCAGCTCTTCGATGCAATAAATAGCTCAACAATTAAAGTTTTATAAACTCCAAAAATCTTGAAATAGTATTTTAGTGGGAAATCCAGTCCAAATCAAATCCGAGAATCCTTTCTGGCCATCCGATCATGACCGACTCGCTTCAAAGCCATCCGATTATACAAAATACATCCAGATCATGCTCCAGCCATCCAAATCATTTGGCTTACTCCTGAGCTATTAGATCATGATTGGTCCATTGAATAATCCATGAGCCATGCGAAACTATTAGGAAATGCCCATTGGTCCACCATGGACTGCACAAAATCGAGTAGAAAATGCTAGCGGTCCACAGCCCCCGCATGGATCGTAGGCCTTGCACGTTTAGGCCAGTCAAGCGCCAACGCATTGGGCCGTGGTGGCCCATCAGCCCATAGGCCCCTTTCAACTACTCATGGGCTGTACACCTTGCATCCAGCCTTTTTTTGCATGTATCTTCTCTATCTCGACTCCGTTTGGGCTATTCTTTGAGTTTGTTAGATTCTCTTCATCATCCTGAATCTCGTTGTAGGCTTATTATGAAAGAATTCAAGATATTTTTCTCAACAATCTCTACCTCAACTCGACATTCGATCGAGTCTATCTAAAAGCTCATCTCGCACCCTCATGCCCTAGGATAATCGTCTGCTATCTCATGGATGGATAAATATGAAAATCGAGTTAGATTGCTCGATCCAATTTCTATCAATGGTTGTGATCCTCCTGACTTGAGATCTACTTGGAAAAGTCTTCTATGATAATAAAAATTTTACTCTGCGATGTCGTCTCTCGTCCTTCCAAGTCTCTCATCTCATGCCTGAACCACATGCTCCTGGAGCTCTACCTCACACTGAGCTCCCTGCCATGAGATAGTATCCTCCATATTTTTTTCTTTTAATCACCATCCTACTATTATGCATGACCTTTAGGATTTCTTCATTAGCTTTTCATCTGAAGTCGATCGAATCTAGTCTGCTCAGTGAGATTAGATTCTTCGTAAAGCTAGCTAGCATGTATCGGACCTCATCCAACTTTTTCACTATTCCATCATAGAGCTTTATACCGATCATTTTGCTGTCCTTGATCTCATAGCTTAATCCATCTGATAGGAATACAGTGCCCTTCATTGATCTTCAGGGAGTTAAATTGCTTTTCTTTACAATATACATGATAAAAATAAGTGGAATCCATAATCCACTGAAAGAAAAAAGTAGATATCTCATCAGTTACTAGAAGGATATTATCATTACCTTTTGTATCACTACTGATGATTACCACAGTAGCCTACATCCGATCTTTGAGTTGTGGACAATCTTTGATACGATGCCTCAACTTATCACACTAGTAGTACTTGATCTTGCTCTAGTATCTCATCCTAGACCAAGACCACCCACCTCATAATCTCTTATCGTTCTGTCTTCTATCACCTATTTCTTCAAAAACTGTCAAAGCTGAGCTGCTACCATCTGAGCTTGAAGATGGATTCTTCCTCCTAAGAATATCATTTTGGAGAATTACCATAGTGACCTCATCCATCTTGATGGTGCTCTTCTCCATTAGAAGAGTAGTCACCAATAACTCATATAAAGGGGAAAGCAGTGCTAGCAAAACCAACACCTTGATTTTCTTCTCAACTTTCTCACCAACGCTGAGAAGGTCGATGAGAATCTTCTAAAAATTGGATAGATGCTTCTACATACTCTGATCTCCATCCATAACTGATAGAATTATCTTCAAAGAAATAGAATATTGATGAGCGACTTTGTCATGTACAACTCTTCGAGCTTCGACCATATCACCATCGAAAAAGTCTCATCAAGCACATAAATCACTACATCATCAGCTAGGTATAAGCAGATCGTGCTCACCTCCTACATCTAGAGCCACTTTCAATTCTTCACCTTTATGGTAGCAGACATCTCCTCCTATAAGAGACTACCAACTAACCCATATTGGATGAGCACGTCCTTCACCCTCACTTACCATAAGAAAAAATTACTCTTTCATCATATCGATTGATCTCTATCTTGATTGAGCTTGTCTTCTTCATATTCTTCAATTTTGATCACCACTACCATAATCTGTACTCCGATATCGCTTAGCTCTGATACCAATTGTTAAAAATCTCATATCAGAATATTACGTAGGAAGAAAGAAGAAATAAAATAAAAAATAATCAAATATGTGAATCAACCCAAAGGCTTACTTCTACGAGGCATGCAAAGCTTCACTATAAGAAAAAAATAAATATAAAAAAAGATTGTCCACTCTCAATACTCATGTACAATTCTTTCAACTAGAAGCCATCCTTATAAAACTTTCTCTTGAAGACCTCCTAAAATGATCGTTGTCCGCTGCCTGGCAATCTACTTAAAGCTTCTACTTTAGCTCTCTATTGGTGTCTTTCAGGACCTACTGCCTGTTGTCCAAATTTCTAGACCTCTACCTACTACCGCCACCTGAGCTCTCGACTACCATCGGATTCCTCTCCTCTCGGTTGCCCATAGTGGCCTTTTAAATGACCGAATCCAAGTTTGGATTGGAGAATAGACTTCGATTCAATCTCAAACAACTTACCATCATCATCCGATCGTATGCTTGGTCCATAGAAAATCATGTAAACCATGCGAAACGAGGCAGGAAATAGCCCTAATCCACCGTGGACCATATGAAATGGGGCGGACCTCGGTCCATGGCCATGGATGGACCGCATGAAATCGAGCCCATGTGCGTGCATTTGCCCATGTTGGGCTGCACTCACGTTAGGCCGCGCCCTCACGATCGACCTATGCCGTGCGCTAGGCCGTGGCGGCCCATCGGCTCCTTCCAAGTTCCCATGGGCTGTACACCTTGCATCCAACCTTTTTTTATATGTATCTCCTCCGTCTGAACTCCATTTAGATAGTTCTTGGGCTTGTTGGACTCTGTTCATTATTCTGAACCTTGCTATAGGCTTATTATAGAAGAATTCGATATATTTTTTTTAATACTCTTTATCTCTCCATCTACTCCCAACAATCTAGGTAGCTCTCCTCATCAATCCTACTTTAACTCTAGCCCCATCAATTGAATCCTTAAAAGAAAGAGTCCTTCTCCACCTTTGGTGAGCCACTCCACTCATAGAACCTCTTGGGGGTTTAGAAAGGGGTCCTATTTCAAATGCGGTGATTTTGGCCACTTCTGCAATGAGTATATAAATGGTTTAATATGCTTTATTTGTAGAAATGTTGGTCACTCTTTGCGTACATGCGAAGCTAAGAAGGAAAGGATGGAGGAACATGGAAGCTTGGCCATCCCTAGGAGATCCCCAAGGTCTTCGATGTTTCTTCCTATAGAGGAATAGTATGTTTGAAAATACAACTAGTTGTCCAATGCTGGTGTTCTGTATGTCATCTCATCGAGGAGTAATATCCCATATATGGGACTTTCTCTCATTCGGCAAGCTCTAAAGTATTTCTATCTCCACTACGAGTAAGACCCCATTGAGGTAGGCTACAATGCTTATCTCATAATGTTCCCCTCTTTGGTGGATTTGTTGTGTCTATTGGCATAGACATTTGAAGGAGATGATCTTCTCATTCTTCATCAAACCTTAGTCTTTCCATGATAATGTCTCTCCGAGCAACCTCCAGTTCCAGGTCCATCTTCAACTCTTTGGAATTCTCATGCATGCTTGGAATATGGAATCCATCTAGAAGATCCTTACCGAATTTGCTCTACTTGAAAAGGTGCTGTCCCACACCCTCATTAGTAGGGACCTTTCCATCTTCAAGGTGATTGTCTTCTGCGAGAAGCTTGAAAACATCCATGTAATTCTGAAGATGACTGTGGGATATGCCATCTACAAAATTCTCTTGAACATCAAAAGGGCTTCCTATAATAGACCTTCCCCCCTCAAATATCATGGCAAGAGAGGATTGGAAGGCACTTTGGTCACCTCGTGGACCTCTATCTCATGGCAGAGGATATGACCTGCCGTCCGAAGGCAATGAAGGTAGCCCCTCGACATCCTTCCATGGAGAGGTTCATGGTGATACTTCTAACACCTATGCAAAAGAGCTCTTTTTCCAAGTGGTGATGGTCCCAACCTGGAGGCTCATAATTCAATCTTGGAATAAGACAATCAATAGAAACCAACCATCCCACCCATTGATGATGAAGGCAATGCCCATGAATCCCTGTTGTTGGAGGTTTTCAACTACCAACAAGAAGCTCTCACCCTAGTGCTAGGGAGCAACCCAGCCCCAATTCAAGGGAGTAAACTAGGTTCATTTACAATTGGTTGGTCAGATCAAAAGAGTTTGAATCCCCTACTAATTGGGGAGAAGTCTGAAAGATTGGATGGTGCTCAGAGTTAATTAATTTGGATAGCCCTTTAGCTCCTGTTAGCCAGAAAGCTACCCCTAGCTGCTCTAATTTGAGTATTCACCCTCCAAACGTGTCGATTGATAAAGAAGATTCATTTAAAGTGCTCTTGTACCTCATTTACTCCACTCCTACTTCATTAGTGCTTGCACCTAAGCCCAATAACAATGCTGGGGCGATTGATTTTGGGATATAATCTCTTGCTTCTGTTGCTGAAATAGGCAAGAAACCTCCAAATGATCATGTAAAAGACATGCAGAATGATATGAAAGCTAGCAAGGAGGCCACATCATTTTGACATCATCTTATCCAAAGCACCCCATGAGGAAGTCAATGTGGTGCCCATCAAAGAGCCTTTTGCTTTGGAGCCTACCATCTATAAGGCTAAATCTAAGGACCTTTCATAGAACCAAAAGCTAACAAATGTTGCTCCTCCTGCTAAACAAGATGACTCTATGGGAGATGGTTCATCGGATAAGGTCGATTCTAAAATCAGAAAGTCAAGCAAAGCCAAGGCGGTGGGCTCAGTGAAAGCAGCTACCCCAAAGCTTATTCCAAGCCAAAGAAGAAGGTAGGAGACAAGCAACACTGAGATCGTCGATCATTCAAAACCGCTATAGTATATACCCCATAAGCTCGTCATTGATTGGGGGAGAGCTTGTGGAATCTCGTTTGAGGAGGTGGCAGCCAAGGAGGTTATCAATACTCTCCTCGAGCTTGAGAAAGAGAAGGCTTCCATTCTAGCAACCTAAAGAATTGCTTGTAGTTTGGTGTTGCTTGTGTTTGTATCTTATCCATATACATGAAAAATGATGTCACTTTCTTGTTTTCCTATCAACTTCTCTTATTCCTCAATAAAAGTTGGTGTTGGTCTCCCCATATTTTATTATGCATTAGTTGGTGTTAGTTTTCTTATCCCTCCTTAACTTGTCTGTGGCCTTTTCTCCTTCCACCAACTTGTCTTTGCCAATTGGTGTGTCCTTGTTTCATAATAATTATTATCAGCTAGAATACTAGACGCACAAGTGATGCATCTAAGAGAAAAGCAATTGGGGACCTAATCATGATCTTGACATCCTTCTTGTGCTAGAATCCAAGGTCTCATCCTCCTCCCCCTTGCTTTTACAATCTCTTAGTGGAACAAGGTTGAATAGTTGGGCTCGCCTGGACTCTGATGGCTCCTCCGGAGGCATTTTAATTGAATGAAATGCAGGACATTTTGATCTCAAATATACTTTCAAAGGAATCTTCTCCTTGACTGTGATGCTTCATTGCCCTACCTTGAACAAGGATATTGTGATGACCTTTATTTACAGCCTCAACAATAGAACTCTCAGAAATTCTTTTTTCCAGGAACTCTCTAGGATTCAGCATTGCCTTCATGGTGCTTGGCTTCGTGGGGGTAATTTCAATATTATAAAGACTGTTGTTGATAGAAGAGGTAATCTTCAATGTTAAGAGATAATCTCCACTTATTAAACTTTATCAGTTCCCGGCGTCTTCATAAAAGGCACTGAGTAGCATCTTTTATGATAAGGTCCTTGTGGCCTACATTGTGACTTCAAATTTTAGCACTCTAACATTTTTAGATTTGAGACTTGGTAGACCAAGGAGCGTGATCTTGATGACATTGTCTCTAGCAATTGAAAGTTAATCAAAGGGTCCATAAATCCAGCTGCTACATGGGTTGAAAACTTGAGAACTTTTCGAACTTGGGCCAAGTCAAAAAAGTGCTCTAACAATGAATTGAAACAAAAATTGCTTTGATGTAGATATCCTTGCAAAAAAGAGAAAATTATAGATCTTTTGCCAAGAGAGCTCAATACTCGAAAAATCTTGAAGCAATCCTCAAAAGACATATGTGCTAAAGAAGGGCTCTATTGGAGGCAAAGGGCCAAGATTACTTGGCTCAAGAAGGATGATCAAAACTTAGCTTATCTTCATGAAGTGGCACTAGGGAGGAAAAGAAATGAAATCTCATTTGCTTGATGAAGGGGTGGAATACTATAAGCTCAAGGACATTTTTTCTAAACTCTATTCTTTCTTCAAACCCTTGTTTGGTATCTTCTTGACCTGCAAATTTGCTATTAACTAGGATCTACTCTATGTTAATCTAGTTATCGATCTTACTAATTTGGATGCAGAATTTTCTATTAATGATATTAAAAATACTATTTTTTCTTTTGGGGATATAAAAGCCCTGGGTCTTAGTGGTTTTACCTTCCTCTTCATCCAGAGATTTGGGAGAATCATCAATAATGATATTTTGGTGCTATTTGAAGAATTCTATAAGGGATCTATTGACCTTGACATACTTAAGTATACCTTTATTACCCCCATACCGAAAAAGAAAGGCACTTTTACTGCCCGAGACATCATATCTATAAGTTTGTTGAATAGTCTATACAAAATTATTACAAAAGTTCTTATGGATAAACTGACCAAGGTTATCTTAATCTTGGTTGATGAAGAACAATAAGCTTTGGTAAAGGAACATTATGAAAAATTTTCTTTGTACACTTAAATTAGTGCCTATTATAGAAGGTCTGGTCAAAGGGGTGTCTTATGTAAATTGGATTCTGAAAAAGCCTGACAAATTGAATTGGCAATTTTTGTTCGATGTTCTGAAGGCTAGGGGATTCTCCCCTAGGTGGATCAATTGGATTAGAAGCCTTCTCAACTCGGCCTCTGCTGCTCTTTGATGGATGGAAAACCAAACAATTAGATTAGATGTAGATAGGGATTGAGACAAGGGGATCTGCTTTCTCAGGGCTTGCTCATCCTAGTCACTAATGTTCTCTCCAAACTCTTTTTGAGCCGGCTCTCTTAGTCTTACCAAAGGAATTGGATCCAATGATGTCTTTGTAGGAATTAAAAGTTTGGTCTTCATAGATGATATTTTATTATTTTGTTCAAATATTAAGAAAAATATTTTGACAGCGAAAGCTCTTCTCTTGGCTCTTGAAGGTACTTTTGGCTCAACCAAGATTCATCATCTTAGTACCGGATCTCGTACCAATAAAATTCTGCTATAATGTCAGTACGTGGTTTAATATGATACGCTAGTATCGATACTTCAAAATGATGTACCGATACGAGATAGGTACGATTTGATATATTTGGTATCTGATGGTATGGGATGGTATGATATTTTATGAGGCCGACAATCAATTTTCATAGAAGTTTGACTATTTGCTTGAACATGTCGTATGATAAAGCTGAAAATTTTGCCCACATGATGAACTGCAAGAAGGAAGTTCTTCCTCTTGTCTACTTGGGTCTTTCTCTTTCTACCATAAAGATCCCCAAGCACCGTTGGCTGCCTCTTTTGGAAAGGATTCACTCAAGACTTACATCTTGAAAAGGATAGCTGCTCTCATGGGGTGGGAGACTCGCACTACTCATTTCGGTACTCCCCTCTCCATCTTCTTATTATATATCTATTTCTAAGCTTCCTAAATGGGATCATTTGCATGGGCCCATCTGAAAAGGGAGAGATGAGACTAACGGCTTTCATTGTCTTTTAAATTGGGATACAGTTTGCAAATCTAAAGAATAAGAAGGTTTGGAAGTCAGGAATCTGGAGTAGATGAATCATGTCCTCTTAGCAAAATGGGCATAAATCAAAATTACTTACCATGTGAGGACTAAATTTGGGATAAGATCGAAGAAAGGGACCTCTAGAATGTCACCACTTTGGAAGGACATCCATGGACAATCGACAGCCTTTTGGAATTGCCTCACCTTCAATTTGGGAAATGGAAAACTAGTCCGATTTTGGGAGGATAATTGGTGCGCCTCTTCTCCCCTTTGCTCCATCCATTGTGACCTTTACCAATTGGCTTTCAAAAGAGGGTGCTCGGTAGTGTCTCAATGGTCGTGGAGGTCTTTATCTTGGAGCATTAAACTCAGAGGTCTCCTCACTCCAGAACAAAAGAGGTAACTGGAGAGTCTGCATGCTAACCTTACTTGTGTGAAGCCGGCTGGGGTGCTTGATACGGCTTCATGGAAGTTTACGTCAAATGGCTCGTTCACTGTTAATTCATTCTACCAATTTATAAATAATAGTGGCCTTGCACGTCCTTACAGCAAGGTGATCTGGAGAATGCAAACTGAGAAATAGACTCCACGATGATGAAATACTAGCGAGGAAGGGTTGGCATGTGAACATAGGACGTGCACCGTATGGAGGGGGATCAGAATCTGTAGATCACTTGATGTCCTTTCACAGGACGCCTTTGGGATACTGCTAAAGAGAAAATTAGACTTCCTTGGGGGCCGAGCAATCTCCATCAATTTTTAACCAACCGACCGGACGAAAGGTATTCGTGATGCGCGGCAGCATTGCGTCCGGAGATTTGGCGGGAGCGACACTCGAGAATAATTGCGCTTCTTCATCAGTGCTTGGTAAGCTGTTCTACACTCACAAAAGCTGAGAACACCTCTGCTCTACGTTAACCAAGGACAGCCACCACGACCTCTGGATCTCTCTATCCTTCTGCAGTGATGCTTGAGCGGCAATGGATTGGATCAAGTATTACGACTGCCAATTTCAGAGTCGAACTGTTTCCTGGGACTTTTTTTTTTTTTGCCTTTCTTTTTCTTTTCTTTCTTTCTTCTGAAACTGTGTTTCCTGAAACTGAAAACAACCTATCGAAAATTGAGCCGCAAATTTCCTGCTCCCCCATCTTCTTTATGATCGTACTTTTACCATTGTTACATTAGCATCTAATAAAGCTGGGTGGCTTTTTATGCTTCCCTTTACCTCAAAAAAGAAGAAAAACGGTAAAAATGTACAGTGTCTGGCTTTGTTATATTTTATTTGAACTTGGGTTTGCTTTTCCTATGGATATATGGATATACGTGTCCTCCTGCAGTGGCGCTCTGAATAGCCTCAGGTCATTTTTCTTTATGAGCCATATCTGCATGCTTTTCGACGTCCAGATTTTGGAGTTATATCGACATGTTGATGTCTTCCTTTCTCTTTGAAGCTTCTAGTTTTAAGAGACAAATTTTAGATGGCTTTTCAATTAATGAACAGAAAGTTTTCCTTGCTTGCTTTTTGCTTCTTGCTTCAAGCTTTCACACAAAATGAAGATTTTGACGAGGGGCTTATGTTCCACGTCTTAATTCTTTGGGGCTTCATATTAGGTGTGTTCTCCACCAGATGCCTTGGCAAAGTTGCATTGATATATTCTTGTAGTGGAAATAACATCACCAGTTAATCTCATGCTGCTTATTGTTTGCCTTGCATATTTGAATCTAGAACATTATTCCATCCTTCAATTTGCCGCTCGTATAATAGGCAATGACAGATTCGGTAGCTTGAAGCATCGTAAGAAAGCCTTTGTGAGTGCATAAAGGGTGAGGACTAGGACAAGGAAGGGGCCTTGATGGCAGAATGATGTAGAGTAGCAAGGATGTTAGCTGGGCCACCATACGAGCAGCATCACAAGCATCGGTGAGTGTAACAATTGTTGGCTCGCTAGCTACGTCAACATCATCGCCGACAATGATAGGGGTGATGGCAGCAACATTGATGAGGATGGAAGGAGAGGTGCAGATGGAGGCAAATTGGTGAAGAAGCACGCTAGCAGGAGTGCAGACAGTTTCACTATTTTTTGATGGCCGTCAGCAATGTCATATGGATGATCGATGAAAGGATCACATTGCATTCATACCGTAACCATATGAATGGAACTAAAATTTTTCGAACCCTAACGGGCTATGTGAAGCTCAAGCAAAATCAAGAGAGTCATACTATAATTTTCTCAATTTACTATTATACTAATTATGTTATGCTGGGTCTTGCAATCCAATTAGCCAAGCCACTGCCAACTTCAACTCATCGAGTAAATGGGTTTGGTGTTGGCCTAAAGTTATAGGATCTTGTCATCCCTTGAACCTATCATTTTAGGTCAACCATGTGCCAAGGCTGCACACTCTATAGAGCAGTGTCCCAAAGAGAATATGCAAAGTACGTTGGACAAATTTCACAACATAAAATTCTATTTTCAAGATAACAAGTTCACTCAACAGTAACATTAATCTAAGTATAAATATATAATTATCTAGCAGTCTCAAATTTATTTATTTCTTTTTCCTTCTTTCACGAACGAACCTAACAACAATCAAGTATTATGCATCTTGAAGCTCTAAAAAAAGGAACAAAAAATTGACACGAGCTTGCTAGTTTAGTAAGAGATCCCCTATGCAAACCCACTAACATGCATAATGCAATGGTATACATAAAATAAATAACATAGCTATTAAAAGTATCAAGCATAATGCCAAGATATGCATCATAAAATGAGCAATGTTCAAATATGGATATCATCTGATAAATCAAATATGCATCAAAATATGCTGACGGTTGGGAATAAACCCCACTTTTGCCGAAGTCCAGTCTGATGCTTGGCCTAATGCAACTGATAATCACGGAAGAGCTTCGATCGAAAATTCTCCTCTAGCAGTCGGATCCTAGCCGAACTCCTCCAGCGGCCAAACTTTAGCCGAACTCCTTCAGCCAACCAAACTCCTCAGCGGCCGAGCCCCAGTCGAACTCCTATAGAAGCCGAACTCCTTCCGGACTCCTCCTTTAGTCGGATTTTTACAGGAGCCGAACTTCTTCCGTACTTCTCCTTCAGTCAGATTCCTCCAGTGGATTGCTTCCAGATTTCAGCTAGCGTTCCTTCCGGATGATCCTCTCTAGCCGTATTCCCTTTAGGAGTCCAAATATTTTTGAAATTGACATATGTCAAAGCTCTTCATCCCTCAATGCGGCCCTGAGCGGATCAGTACCGAACGGCTACGACCGTCACTATCAGTCTGCTGCAGACGATAGCGATCCGCTACTGGACGGCGATGGTTGTCTCCATCAGTCTGCTACAGACGGTGCCTCCCTCCATGATAGACTCCACCAGATCTCAAGCGGTCCGCCACCAGATGGCTGCAGCTGTCACTATCAATCTGTTACAAGCTCCGTCTATAAAAAAGGGACCCTCCAGATATGTTTTCTTTAAGCTCTCTTCTTCTTTCCAAAATTCTGCCGAACTTTTTTTTGAGCACTCCATTTCTATTGGCTAGAAGAGCTGACTTGATCGTCGGAGGATCCTACCGGAGACACTACTACCGAATTCGAACGAAACTTTATTTTGCAGATCACCGATGGCGACCTCGTCTTTCTTGACTCCAGCTCGATCCGACGTCAACCAGATTCTACATCAACAGAATTGACACTAGAGGAAAGATCCTTTGTTCCTGAGGTACCCTTATTCTTAAAGGAGTGCTCAGTCGATCCTACCGATCTTTTTCTTTAAGGTTCATCTCCATCCTCTTCCTCAATCCCAAGAAATGCCTATAAAGAAGATGACTATCCGGAGATCTATCACTTCTGCCACTAGATCTGAGCCAAATCCATCTATTTCTGCTTCATCACTGACGTTTCAACCACCACCTCCACTGACGGCCATGGTAGATCTAAAGCAGTTTGACCTGCCGATGCAGTGGGTTCAGGACTTCACCGAAATCGTGCAGACCATGCGGCAGCCTCCGACGGTAATTTCGTCAGAAAATTCACCATCAGGATGTCAGAAACCGATCCTAAGAAAAGATATTTGGTCTAGCATATCCATCATCCTTAGGAAGGAGAAACAGAGAGTAGAGGATCCATGTTTGGATCATGATTCTTCTTCGAAAGAGATCTTCTCCATCTACAGTCGGAAGCCATCCAAGATCTGCGATCGAGACGACATCCTCGATCACAAACTACGAAAGATGGACCGATGATTGAAGAACTCTACTACATCACCCCGGCTCCCCATGATGATGTCTGCACCGATCCCCCTTTCTCTTTTCGAATTATGCAAGAGCCTGTTCCGCCGAACTTCAAGCTTCTCCAACTTAAAAGCTACGATGGAACCTCTGATCCGATCGATCATCTGAAAATCTTCCAAACCATGATGCTACTCCATGACGCACCAAATGCCATATTATGCCGAGCTTTTCCATCTACCTTAAAGAAAGCAGCAAGAAACTAGTACTTAATATTGAAGCCGGGTACGATCTTCTTCTTTGATCAGATGAGCCATCAATTTGCAGCTCACTTTGTCAGCAGCCGACGTCCGCGCCGAGGTTCGAATTTTTTGATGAATGTCAAGCAAAAGAAGAAAAAATCTATCCAAACTTATATCATCCGGTTTAATGCTGCTGCATTGGAGGTCCGAAATCTGAATCAGTCTATTGCAATGGCCGCACTTAAGGACGGCCTTCAGAAGAATGATTTGCTGTTCTCCCTAGAGAAAAAATATCCTAGGAACTTTATCGATCTGCTAGCCCAGGTCGAAGGATATGTCCATGCAAAAAAAGTCTTCAAGTTGAAGGATAAAGAAGCCGTAGGAGAGTGACAGACGGGCGAGTCTAGTAAATCTACGACTGATGGAGGGCCGAATGAAGTTCGACCGTGCTCATGGACTCCTCCCAAGCGTAAGCGAGTCCGAACTCTTTCTCGAGCTTATCATCAAAGAAGCTCCGACAAAAGGGTGCGAAGAAGTTCTTCCCCCGAAAGATTTCACAACTACGCCCCTCTTAATACTCCTAAAACTCAAGTTTTGATGAAAATTAAGAATCAGCTACTAAGATCAGAAGAATTACGATCTTCCCCAAATAAGCATAATTGAAGCAAGTATTGCCTCTACCATCATGACCATGGCCACGATATTGAAGAATGCATTCAGCTCCAAGACGAAATCGAGGAGCTCATCAAAAGAGGCCGACTGGATTGATTCCTCAGACGCTGGTCTGAAGCAAGAGAAGATCGACCAAGGGCGCTGTTGTAGCCAGAACCACTAATAAGAAAGAAACAACAAGAAAATTGGCCGCCTCTCGGCATCATCAACCCTATCTCTAGGAAACTTAATGCTTCAACGAGCTGCCTTCTCTCAACCTCAAAATCAGAGAAAGCTTGCCCCAAATCAGGAAGACTAGTATGAAATAGAGGAGATCGTCCGGCATGAAACTTATTGTCTGAAGAAGCTCGGAGGAACAACACTTCTACGATCTTTGAATTCAGAAAATCTGAGGATGTACCACTAGTAGTTTTTCTTCAATAAAACTTCTTCATTTCAATATTATTGTTTCTTGGTGCAAAAACTATGTGATGACAGAAAGAAGCAATCAATAATGGCCATGTTAGGAATAGGAGGAGAATCTCGTCCTGACATGAGCAAATCGAAATCCTTCAACCTCGGTTGGAGATAAGATCTCCTCCGAGCTTCTACGTCAATAGGAGATAAGATCTCCTTCAATCTCGACTGGAGATAAAATTTCCTCCAAGCTCAACGTCTATATCAATAGGAGATAAGATCTCCTTTAATCTCGATTGAAGATAAGATAACCCCCTAGCTTCAACGTCTATGTCAACAAAAGATAAGATCTTTTTCAACCTCCATGACTAGCTCCACAACCAATGTGACCAATCCGATGTTTTTTTTTTTTTTGTAACTAATCTTTATCTTATGCTAGATTTATAATCTATTTGGCAGTGATGACATTAAAACATGATCATATGATGATGCATGCAAGCTCAAATGCACTTAAAAAACTGATAAAAAATATTCTTACATATATGAATAACTTCTGCAAACAGGAGAAGACGCAGGGCGAATTCTTGCCCAAGCTGACCGCCAATCCAATGATGACCACAAATCCAATCAAACACTAAAGCATGAGGGTCCGAATGCGGAATCTACAATAGACCACCTCCTAATCAGACAACCATGAACAAGGCTGCCGATCGACCGAATAATTGAGGTCAAGAGAAGATCTAAGATCGTGAGATGGAGAGGCATTAGGAAGGAGAGATTGATGGAGGTCCGTTGTGGCAGCGCCACCAGAACTCGGGTGGCTCGAGGAAAGGGGCCAAGTTCATGATGGTTCAGGGGGACCTTATATGTTTGGGCTGCCAATCTAGAAATAGGGTCGGACTAGCACCGGAAGATCAACATCCCTGGATAGGTAAAGAGAGAGGGAATCAAGCAAGAGGTGGGATTTTTTGTTTTTAACATTTTTTTTTGAAAATAAACCAGCGATTACTGAATTTTGAGACAACAACCCGTTGAGGCATTCTATCAAATATTTGGGACGGCCATCAGAGCAACCTACCAACCTTTGTTGCCCAAAACCTGAACCCAAAAAGGTGCAGTATGAGAAGCTACGAATGTTCCAATTTCAGAATAGAGAACATATTAGATCATGTTGGTGGTACGTAGAGAGCACCCTTTTCTGAAAAAGATTTGTAGCTTATATTTGGTGAGATATGAACAAAATTGGTTGGAAAAGGGATGGGATCCGGTGAATCAGCTTCCAAACAAGGGAGGCGGAAGGTCTTTAGTTAGCTGCTTGATCATGGGTGCCAGCGGCGGTAAATGCAGGGAGGGGGTGGGAGAGAGAGAGAGAGAGAGAGAGAGGTGCCATGCGGCAGAGACGCTGGACAACTCCGGCAGGGCATGATGGCTGGAGGGAACCTGCGAGAGAGCGATATCAAGAGGGAATCAATGGTGGTCACGAAACAGAGAAGAGAAGGGGTTCAAACGAGGAAAGGAGCCAGCGGCTCCGGCAATCACGCGCCCATTGCCGAGCGACTCGCACAACCCCCCGGGATACCGGCGGTCGTTTTCGGCCCAACTCGCAGAGATATCCACGAGGTGGGGACAAAAATCCTAGGACGGTAGACTTACCTTCGCATGAACCTGGCTGATGCGAGCAATTGAGTTAGGTGAAAGCATTGACCACAGGCCACGCCCCAAGTCATCCAACCGACCGAAAGCAGGGATGGCCGGGCGCGCGGAATTCTACGGCAGGGGTGACACGGCCCATCCAAATGGAGAAATTCTCTCATTCTGACCATCCCATGCTGATGCCGTTTCTGTTTTTTATTGTGAAATGAGACAAGCTATTCAAAATAAAGAACTTGACCAATAACCACCCGAGCGTGCGGGAAAATTACTTGTTTTGATTTAAATATATATATCAGATTGAATACTGATGCAACTAGTTCAAAAGTCGGCATTTCTTTTAGATAAAATAAATAAAAGTCGCTATGCAGACGTAGTCACCTTGCCTCACCTCATACCGTCGTTATTTTTCTTATTTCCCAGTCCTGGTTATGTATTAAGAATAAAGGTGGAATAACTTGTGAAAGGACTAATTAGCGTAACTACTTCAATTACATAGAACTTAGAAGACGTGGTTATCGTTGGCAAGAACTGTGTAACACCTTACCCAAAACAATGTGACCATCAAGATAGAAATCTTGCTTAAACCAATTATCCTAACCCCATGTTGCCCATGAAACTTAAAACTATCACTGGATTGGATATCAACATATTCATATTCATATTTATTTTATTCGATGAATATCAATATGAATAAGATATTATTCAAATGTAAATATTCATATCCATATTCATCTTAAATGGATATGATATAATTTAGATTATGGATATAATTATAGATATAAGTTAGATAATTAAACTTTATAACTATAAAATCAAAGATACTAATAAATAGATGATAGATCAAATTAATAACATATTTATATGATTATTTATTTTTTTTAAAAAATTAATAAGTATTATATAAAATTATATAGAATTACAGATAGATTCGAATATTCAAATATGAATAAAATAATTATCTATCCATATTAATATCTATTTTTTTTATAAATATAGATAAATATGGATATTAGTGGAATTCTTAAAATTCTATCAATATTGAAATTCAGATATAAAAATGAATACAGACAGATATTATCCATATCACTTTCACTTCTACCAAAACTCTATTAAAATTTAATGGTTCTTCACAACACTTATATTTGATTGATCTATTTTTGGGAGATAGAAAGGCTTGCAAATAATGAGCTCCATGAGAAGGAACATTCCCCCCAATATCCTTAACCCTCCAAATTCTACTTTGAAACAAAGTCTCTAGAACAATCTTCACAGCTAGACAGGCTACGCCATCATTTAATCTCTCCTTAAGTTTTTCTAGCTGCCAATAAGAGGAGTCATCCATGGAAAGAGTGCAACTCGGTGACCGGGTCACCTGCATCATTGAATTTAGGAGGGTTTGCGCTTAACAAATGATACAAGAAAGGTATTAGCCGGCACAAGCTATTACTCGTCCAGAATGGAATGCCTTGGATGTAGATGGCAGCATACCCATGGAAAACTCGTGATCATACAGTATAGGCCCCACATAATCCGTGCCGTCTATTCCATGCATCTCGATCGGCCGCCGCCTGTGTGGGTCCTCCCTTATTTAACATTCTAGACGACGGCCCACCCACGCCCAGCCCAGGTAAGTTCACTCCAGGTAACGCCACACCCAGTTGCTTCCCCCGGCAGCAAGAGATGGTGACAAATATACGTAAAAGGAAAAGGCAGTAAAAATAAAACGTCACGCCACGCCTAACGGCCAATTCGCAACGTCATCTCAGCCCGCTCGTTTTGACCAGTAGCTCCAAGTGTTCATCCAAGCAGCCGCCACGATGACAACGTGACGGAGGTCCAACACCTCCGCACATATATGCATCCCTTTGGCAGAAGATAATGAGATAGGAAGGAGCTGGCAAAGGAGAACTCCCCTTCATTTCCCTTTCTCCAGACATGCCAGGGGCTACAGAGAAGCAGGCCAAAACACCGGCCTTCCAGGGTGCGCTCCACTCGGTGCAAAGGCCACCGGCGAAGGCGTGGAAGAAGCCCGACCTGCCGGTGCCGCCCAAGGTGTACCGAGTCGACCCCCGAGACTTCCGCCAGCTGGTGCAGAGGCTCACCGGTGCACCGCAGGCCACACCGAGGCCTCTTAAAGACACGGCACGACCACCTCCGCCGCTCGTGTTGACCCCCAGAAGTCCCCTGCCTCCGCCGCTGCCTGTGTTTGATAATAGTAACTACTTCTTGACAGAGTCCATGAAGACAATGGAGCACAAGGCTGCTTCCGGCTACCAGTCTCCGACCGGGCTCGCAGGGCTTTTCTCGCCTTCACCGTTTCCAGCATGGTGTTCGTTTCCTCTACTGAGCCCGGGATCCATGGCGACGCTGGAGCAGAACAGTGGTACTGTGCTTTGAGCATTGGAGATTGCCCTTTTGTTAATTAGCTCAGGAATTTGACTGCCACTCTTTGAGCCGTGGCCTTGTTTTGCTTCTTTGTCAGCCCGCATATGTTTATTCTTTCTTTTTTAAATCTCTCCCCCCGTTCCTCTCTCTCTCTCTCTCTCTGTCTCGGAGCATCCTTCTCTACTTGAAGTGGATATAACTAAGCTGTAGCAGGGATGAAATAAAAAAGAATGCCCCAAGGAATTGTTATTGACGTTCAACCTAAAAAGTGATCGTAGCATCAAACCGCATGTGATTATGTCACAGGATTCAGAACTCACGGCCAATCATAGGATCCATCTTCTTGATTATTATTTTTGGAAGTGATGCATTCAAGTTAATTAATTTTGTTAGAAAACTAACAGACGAGCTTGGGGCGAGAGAGTCGAACAACAGAAATATCATAGGTCTTTCCGGGTTATTTTCCAACGAGTTTTTGTGGATTTTGATGCTTCACGAGGGAAGTGATGGATATCCAGAATATTGAAAAGCAAAATCACTAAGAAATTTGAACGGCAGGCTACTAAGGAATGTTAAACCAAGCGTTTTTGGTTGATAAGAATTTATAATAAAATTGAAGACGAGAACTATTACTAGCTATTCAGCAAATCAGCGAGACAAAAGTGTTTTCGATCTCTAGAAACTAAAAATATATCTTCTATGATTTCATAATGCTCATTGGAAGAAGAAATTTTAGTCGGCATAGGAAAGTAAACACATCATTCTTCGCACATTAGGAGGCCACTTGGGGAAAGCAGACCCCTGGCCAAGTTTCTTCATTTGGGGTGCCGAGAACTCTTTCAAAAGTATAATGTAACAGCAATAACAAAAATCAATCTATTAGGTATTAGACCAAGAGTGATATAAAAAGTGCTTGTTGGGGATAAATTTTGCTTCTGCCGAAGTCCAATTCGATGTTTTGCCTAATACAATCAGTAGCCGTGGCCGAATTCCTTGGACTCCCAGCAGCCGAACTCCTTGGACTCCCAACGATCGAACTCCTTGGACTCCCAGCGGCCGAACTCCTTGAACTCCCAACGGTCAGGCTTTTGCGAAACTTCTCAGCAGCCGAGCTTCAGTCGGACTCCCGCGAGGGCCGAACTTTCTCCGCGCCCTTCCAGTCAGACGCCTGCAAGCGCCGAACTTCCTCCGAGCTTTTCCTTCGGCCGACTTCTTCAGGAGCCGGACTTCTCTCAGAGATCCCTTTCAGCCGACCGAGCTCTTACCAAACTCTCCAGCGACCGAGCCTTAGTCAAGCATCTCCAGCCAGACGCCTACGGGAGTCGAACTCCTTCCGAGCTTCCTCTTCAGAAGTCCGAGCTCCTCCGAAACGGATACACATCAAGACCCTTCAATCCTTCATTCGACCCCGAGCGGCTCAGTATCAAGACAGTTGCAGCCATCATCATCAGTCCGCCGTAAGCGACAGCGATTTGCTACCAGGTGGCGATGGCTATCATCATCAACCCGCTGCAGACGGCGCCTTCCCCTGGAGCTGACTCCGCCGGACCTCGAGCGGCCCGCCAGCACGCGACTGCAGCTGTCACCATCAAGCTCCACCTATATAAAGCATCCTCTATATACGCTAACTCTAATCTCTAAGATCTTCTCTTTATCTCTAGGCTCTGCGAAAATCATTCCCGAGCACTCTATTCTTGTTGGCCAGAGCTGACTTGATCGTCGAAGGATCCTGCCGGAGCCACTCCCATCGATTTCAGATGGAACTTATTTTTGCAGATCCACAGCGT